>JAUMGZ010224780.1:0-11286 GCA_032359645.1 Pododesmus macrochisma
AATAAGTAATAACAGCTAGTGAATGGCTGTATTCTGAGACCGTTGATTGGCTGAATTGTTTATGTGTTTCGATCCTACTTTGTCGAGCTTGAATATTCATGTAAATGTAAATCATTGATAATAAAAGAAATACATCGAGTTACAGTGTAAAAGTTGAATGATTTACAAGTATAGATA
Organism: Pododesmus macrochisma; assembly: GCA_032359645.1. NCBI lineage: Eukaryota > Metazoa > Mollusca > Bivalvia > Pectinida > Anomiidae > Pododesmus > Pododesmus macrochisma. Next base: position 178 of record JAUMGZ010224780.1, read on the forward strand.
TAGAGGAATCAATAGATCTTGCTTAAATTTTGAGAACCATCTAATACTTATGTTATTTGAGCTAAACCTACGTTGTCTGCTACTGTTTGTTTATATGACAGCTTCGGGTCAATCTTGATATGAAAAACCAAAGTCCGGTCAACTGATATCCGGAATAAAATCGTCACACTATTTTCTAAATTGCTGTCTCTTTGTGGGCGATAGTGTTCTTATACCACTATGTTGTTGTAATATAAATATAAATTAACCCTCTCAAATAAGTTTGACTATACGTAATATTTTGGCATTTGAATATTTTTCAGCCCAGGGTCATGCCTTGAAAAAACATGATGCCCTTAAGTCACTACATACCAAAGCATTAAACACTAGGACTTCTAGTTTAATGAGGTTTTTGAATTTGTCCTTTTGGGCCCCAAAAGTGGTGCACCATGTGGCCAAGACCCTCATTTGAACCCCCTTCCCCAAGGAGTCCTTTCTACAAAATGTTGATGGAATTCATCTAGAAGTCTTGGACAAGAAGTCAAAAATGTGAAAAGTTAATATATTTGCTATATATAGTGCTGAACTTTTGACTGAAAAACATGTAACCATGCCCTAAAGTTACTCCATACTAAAACATTAAGCTCCAATCTAGTTTCAGACGCATAAAAACCTATGCAGCAAGCCCGGGCATACACATCATTTTGACACACACGAAAAAACGCGAGTCACAGTCGCGAGTAGAAACATCACAATAGAAAAACTCTTACAGCAACCATCCCAAAATGCACATGCTTTTAGAATTTTCTTTTCCGTGGAATAATGTTACCGAACTCCATTACAGAATTTGCATACATACCCCAAAATATTTGTGAAATAATAAGGGATTGATATTTTTTTGCTTTAAAAGGGCCATTTAAATTGACGCCAGAACACGGGAGAACGTGTCCGTCTCAGGCGTTCTAAAAAACAAAATTCTACTCGGGGAGACCCCCCAGACCGCCACCGGTGGGAAGGGCAAAGACCCCCGCCCCATTTGATCATTGGGCTTACAAATTCAAAACCCTTCTGTTACGCCCCTGAGTTTATAATCATGTTCTTGAAAATTTTGTACAATTTTTCCTGTTTAGGCCCCAAGGGGAACAAGACACCTCATTTGAACAATCTGAACCCCCTTTCTCAAAGTAATGCCTTTAACAAAGTTTGAATGAAATTGGTCTGATAGTTTTGGACAAGTCGAAAATGTTAAAAGTTAACACATTTGCTTTATATATATATATAGTGTTGAACTTGGCCCTAAAACACAACCTAGTTTTGACCCAATGGTCACGCCTTGAACAAACTTAGTTCTCCATGCCTTAAAGTTACTACATACCAAATCATCAAGTTCTAGGCCATCTATTTTACAAGAAGGTTTTTAAGGTTTGTCAATGTTCCCCCTTTTGCGCTGAGCACCTGCATTTTAACAAATCTGAATTCCCTTCCCTAAGGATACTTCCCATCACGTTTGGAGGAAATTTGTCCAGGGGTTTCGGAGAAGAAGCTTAAAATGTGAATAGATTACGACCACAGGACAGGATTTGCAAGAAAAGTACTTTGTACACCTTGAACCTTTGGGCCAGATGGACTAAACAATGTTCACAAACAGGAGGCCCATTGGGCCTTAACATCAATCTGGTTGGAACAGGTCTATATGTCTCTCTGGGACATTTGATTAGCTTATAAGAGCAGTTATTGAATTGCTTCATATTTTTCTCCCATTTGTTATATTTTTGAAGTTTTGACAATTTTCCCTCTAGTATGCAAGCATCTTTCTTTGAACGCATCTGAATCCCCTTCCCCTAGGGATACTTCCTTCTAAGTTTTGATGAAATTGGTCCAGCGGTTTTGGAGAAGTCAAAATTGCAAAAAGTTTACGATGACAAGCACAAAGGATTTGTACGAGAAAAACCCATTGGATTTAAAACAGGAATATAACAAGAGGCCCAATGGGCCTCGATACACTCGCCTGAAGCTCTTAGCCATCTTGGTCAATGTAACCAAATTAATGCCCTTTAAATGCGAAATATCCCATCATTTGAACATGCTTGTCAAATTTCATTTAAAATTGTTTAGTTGTTTTAGATGCAAGCATTAATTGAACTCCAGGCCTTCTAGTTTATTAGAAGAATTTTGAAATGTTTTCAAATTTCCCTCCTTTTGGCCCCTAGTTGCAACCCCCTCATTTAAACAAATCTCAATCCCTGTCTCCTAGGGAGCTTCACACCGTTGGTAGAAAGTGGTCCAGTGAATTTGGAGAGGACCAAATTTGAAGAATTAATATATTTGCTAGTGTTGAACTTTGACCCCAAAAAAACATGTAATCCAATTTAAACCAAAGGGTCACCCCTTCAACAAAATTGGTTCTCTGTAACCTAAAGTTACTACATACTACAGCATTAAGCTCTAGGACTTCCTAGTTTATTAGATTTTTTGAAATTTAATCAAATTTTACCCTTTTGGTGCCCCTCATTTAAACAGATCTGAATTCCCTTCCCATAGAGATACATGTACTTCCAACTAAGTTTGGATGAAGTTGGTCCAGTAGTTTTTGAGAAGTCAAAATGTGAAAAGTTAAGCAGACGACAATAGACGAGTTACGAGTACTACATTCTATAGCTCACATGAAGGCTCACTTGGAAAGTGTTTGATATATGTCAACATGTAACCCATGACAACAAATTGATGTTATTAAAAGGAAAGTTTGTTCCAATGCCAAAGAAAAATGAAAACAATATTTCTTTTTGCAAGCTTTATTTGGTGGACTTCTAAACATTGCTTTGGCCGATTCATTTAATGTACATCAATATTCTTATAATGTCTTTCAATATCATAAACAGTTGAATAAAATGACTTGACTTTACATCAACTTTAAAAACTCGAGATATGAATTTCATTTACACTAGTCTAATGACATACAAAAAACAATCTTGCTGTTTTTTCTCCTTCAGAATTAATACAAGTTAACAATCTGACAAGGTCTTCATACAGTCAACTGTTGTATCAAAATTCCAAACAGCATTAAGCAATACAAAATCTATTTTTCCTAGAATATAAAATGTGCACTCATAATCTGGTGTACATTTCCTTAAAATGTTTCTAGGTTAAAGTCATAAATTTCTTTGTACGGTGTCAACACACATTTTTGTTGTTGTTAATTTCAATTAAACAAAAATATTTTTTTCATAAGTATCAAATATAGCGGTGTTTTGATACTAGTGGATCTTAACACTGACTTTATAAAACTTGTTAAGGATTGAGCATAAACCAACATTTTTTTTATACCAGTAGTCAATATTTTAACATAATATGTTTTGCGTGTCGTTAACCATCACTTCTATTTATGTCCTGTAAAAATTTCATTTGAGGCTTTGATAGATGTTAATCTCTCCTTTTTCATTGTTTTTCTAATTCCCTTAAAATGTTCAACAACAAAAAATAATATGAGATACAGAACCATCATAGTTTAAACCAATCTTTAAATTGTATGAAAAATATCATTCAATTTAACACATTGAAACTTTTCTTTCATAAACATTTAGACTTTAATTCAAAGATGAGGCTTTTATTTGATGTAAAGTAAAAAATTGAGTCCATTATGCAAAGTTTATTTTGTCAAAGATTGCAAAAAATCTACTAGAATTAACATCATTTAACATGTATTAAATCCTTCAGTATTTTATCCTCATACATATAAAATAAATATATGTATCATATGGAATGACTGTGTAAGGAGCAGTCAACACAACCAAAATATAACTGCATAACAAAATAATTCTGTTAACATTAAATAAATTAATTTAAAATTTGATAAATTCAATTAAAACAAAGTGAATTCCAGTTCACTTCAATCCTATAATGACGAGTTCAATTATATTTTTACAGAGTAAATGTCAGATCTTTTTCTAGCAGATTTTTTGTTTTAAAGAAATTGAATGAGTTATGCATCATGTTTCATAACAAGAACATGATTTTTGCCAATGGCTACTGCACGCTCCTTCAAGTCCATGCTTGTTAGTTCAGTCGCAAAGTGAGAATGGAAGACCAGCTCCACCTTGGCAGGAAAACCTGTTGCTTTATGCAGACTTAGTGTCTGTGAAGCGTTGCTCAGATTGATGACAACCAGGTAGCCTGGAAAGCCCTCGGCTCTACGAGTGAACCAGAGGATTCCGTTGTTAACTCCTACTGCAGATGCTCCCCATTGGAAGGACTCTTTCTGTCTCAACATGCTGAGATTTTTGAAGGCAGTCAAAGAGGTTTCATCATGTAGTTGGTCACTGAAGTAAGCATTTTGCGCCTACAATGGTAAAACACAGAAAATTGAAGTACTGACTTCCGAACACAAACAGACGGGAAACAATAATCACCAAAAAAATAATACATTATGCAAAATATTCCTGAAATAACCTGTTACAAAGTTAAAATTGCAGAGAAAACATTTATTACAACAACAAAATACACAATGTCAATTAAAGCAATATCATTGTTGAATTGTGAAAGTTTATTTTTATTTTAATTTGGGATGTCAATTCCTGGAAAAATCTCTGCATAAACTGATATATTCTAGACTTACTTTTACATTGACCTTTTTAAAATCACTATTGACTGGCAGCCATGGTGTGTGAACAGAGAAGCCTGAATTGGCACTTCCATCCCACTGCATTGGTGTGCGGTAGTTGTCCCGTCCATTGCCCTGTTGAATATGTAAATTTTATTTGAATGATTTGATTTATCTTAATTAATAAAATTTTAGAGAGAGGCAAGCAAAATTCCAAAGCAAATTGATTACCATGCTAATATTTAAACCTTACTTATGCATGTTGACATTCCTATCAAATCAGGAACACTTTTAGACACAATTTTACATATACTAACAAAGCATAAAATGTACTTACTGCTCCTAAGAGTGTTCTCAATGGATCTTTCTGCTGAGCTGCTGGTACCACACCATCCTCCATTCCAATTTCATTTCCATAATAATTGATTGGAAGACCTTTAAGCAGCATTTGAACAGCTAGCATAGCTTTAACACGCTCTACACCAACCTCTGAAGCTAGTCTCATGGTGTCTTGATTTCCAAACTATAACAAAACAATGGTATAGAGCATATTTTTAATGGAGAACAACAATACTAGCATCAATATCAATAAAGGAGGTTACCTGATACAGAATTTACACATGCAATTAGAATTTGAATTTGAATAAATGAATATATTTATACATGTATTTTTATCTTTCTTCTTTAAATAGTCACATTCACTATAATGCTGCATCAATAAGATATATTTTCCCTGCAGTAAGATTGACACATTGTGTCTAACAAATTAATTTTAGTTTTTGGTTATCTTCACGTGTCAAGTTTATGGAATCGCAATTCCAGAACCAATGCAAAGGGACCTTTGGGAGAGGGCAAACACTAAACAATACAAATCCTTGTAAGGCAGTCTCTAGCTAGCTTATTGGGAAATTATGATAATAAAACTTACACATAAAGCATATTTAGATGAAGAGTCCATGGCAAAGTCCGAGATTAATTCTTGGAATGCAGGTGCAGATATGGAGGTTGGCAAAGCCTTCATTGTAACAAAGTTGGCAGCTGGCCTATCCACAGTTCCAAAAAACTTTTTAGTATCATTCACATTTCCAACAGCACTTACTAACAGAAGCCTGAAATAATTTGATTGTAATAACATTTTTTATCATGTTGAAAGTTATAATAATAAGCTTAAAACTTTTATGTTGTAAAAACTTAAGTGCCACATGATGAATTTTAAAGAACAAGTCAATAAGAAATTTTCTCATTTTTGTACTGGCCTGCAAATAGCATGCACAGCAGTTAATATATTAAGTTCTAGTGTTATTAGCCACAAGTATATAAAACTGGTATTACCACTCACAACAACTGCTTGGTTTTAACACTCACATTTCCAACATATGTCACATAATTCAAGTATGTTCTTCAAATAATACTTACTTTTCTTTGCCAGGTTTTGTTGCATAGCTGCTTGCAATGGCCCTCCATTCACTGATAAGATTGACTGTAGCTGTTGCATCAAATGAAGTAGATTGACTAATGTTTGTCTCCACAAGATGATCTACATTGAGAATATTAAATCCATCCACTCCTTTGTCAAACCAGAATTTCAAAACAGACTGTTGAAAGAAAATCAGATGACATATCGCTTTTTGCTCTTCGGTTATCTAGTTGGAACATAATAGTGTATTGGAGAGTTGACAACTTGACTAGTCACAAGCAGTCTGCGACGTTAAGACACTAGTCTACTGCCCATGACTAGTCAAATTTGGTTTGAACTAGTGAAATTTTCTATAATTCTGCTATATATTGTGTAACAGAATATCTTGATTTGCTTGTTCAGACTAGTGCTTGAAAAACTTAAGGGTGCATACTGCCCAAGTATCTTGATGGGCTTTAGTTAGTTACATGAACAAACAATTCACCAAATTTGCAGTTTTTGTATGCATTGAAACATATGCTTTATAAATTTATTTGATACTTTCAAATCTCTGTATAAAGGACCATTTCAAAATTACCTTCAACTCCTCAATAACATTATCATTTAGGAGGTTAAGGTCAGGTTCTTCTTGAAGATACTGGTGAAGGTAGCATTCTTTACGTACATCATCATAGGACCAAGCTGACCCACCATAGGCATTTTTCTGTAAATACAATAATAATAATAAAAACCATATTAATGATAGCAGGAGGTATACATAAAATAGCCACAAACAAGAATCTGTGTTATCTCCTCAGTACCATGCAACGAGACGTGCAACCAAAAAATGTTGTACTTTAAAACTAATGTTGTGCATTGTATATCACTACTGACGAAGTTACATTTCTGGTACATTTGGCCAATACTTTATGCATCAATTTCAAACAAGTTTAAAGACTTCTGGAACCTAAACACAAACAAGAGGTCCAATGGGCCTTAATGTTCATCGGGTTAAAATCTGCCCAGTAGTTTCAGAGGAGAAGTCGTTTAAAGACAAACTGTCAAATTTACCCCTTTAGACCCCCCGGTTGTACCATCTTGAATCCCCTTCCCCTTAGGATGCTTCCTGCCAAAATTTTGTTGAAATCTGCCCCATAGCCTCTGAAGAGATGTCGTTTAAAGGCAAACTATCAAATTTACCCCTTTTTGCTCCGTCCCCCTGTACCCTGGGGGTCAGGGACTTCATTTGTACAAACTTGAATCCCCATCCCCCAAAGTTGCTTCCTGCCAAATTTGGTTGAAATCTGTTCAGTTGTTTCAGAGATGTCCTTTAAAGCTTAAGTTTAAGGATGGACCAGATTTGTAAGAGAAAAGTCCAGATGGACTAAAAATGAAGAACTTTCCTCATAAAACTTAATTTTATTTATCCATTTTATTCTTGATACTATTAAAGTGTGAATGTGACTGATTATACCCATGAGTTTGGCATGGCCGACTGGCTACATGGAGCCCAGATGTAGTAGTCTTTGAACTTTCCTTCCTTGTTTTGACTCTTGACAAACCAGGTGTGATTACGACTGGTATGATTAGGGATGAAATCCAACACCATGCGCACTGATGGAAAGAATATCAATATAATTTTGCTATAAAATTATGATGTATCACACAAGTTTAATAACAGAAACTAACATACTGTAAACATAAACAAAGGCTTCTGACAAGTTGGCATCTCTTGAATATGAATTAACTGAAAATTCTGTTCAAAATAAAAATATTTCTTGACTAAAATTATTAAGGAAAGAAAGATATTTCTCCCATATCTCGCTACATGTATACAAGATAGAGTTTACCCATGAAAGAAGATCTACACACCTCTTAAGTGTGATGAAGTGAATACAGCATAAACATGGCGAAAATGTACATTTCTCAAATTTCAATCACTTCAAACTGATGTAAATCTATGCAAAACACAGATATTATGGGAGAAAAATACTCTTTCATACACGTGAGTGTAAGATAGGGATATTCCACCCTCTGAGGTTACAAATTGTATAGGTAGTCTAATATCCCTATCTTACACACACGTATATGAAAGCGTCACATCATTTTTGTTCAACTATGGCCATCAAAAATGACAAATAAATACATACTGGTTTTAGCCTTTGTTGCCTTGCGGAGGGCATCGAATTCTGTCATTGTTCCGAAGATTGGATCAATAGATTTATAGTCGACCACGTCCATACCATTGTCCACACCGCCTGACTTATAGATTGAATTGATGTACAGTATCTTGGTACCAAGTTTCTCAAAATAAGAGAGTTTATCCTGCACTCCTGCATTGAAAAATAAATCACACAATAATTTTTGTAATGCATGCATGTGTTACAGTAGTGATATATATATTGGCAATTTTAATGACATGTAACATCTAAATAATGTTGTCTCTACAAAAAATTTCCTATAAAAGGTGTGACATTGCAGTCCTAAATTGACAGCTACATTTGTCATGCATTTTCAGTTAAGATTTGGAAATCGGGAATGATCAGCATTTTTTAATGCATCTCTTTCTTCTTCACAGCCATTATACATTGTACACCACTTGCCTACTAATTTTTACAAAAAAGCAATTAATTTCTTCATCTTTGAAAACATCCTTGGCAAAATCTCCTAATATATATATATATATATAAGCGCAACATTAATATAACGGTGAAATAAAAAGTGTCAAGCTCACGCAGGTATTGATTACATCACTTTCGCTTTGTGATTCTAGTCTACAGAGAGCTTTATCGTAACCCGGAAAACAATTCAGCACTTGCATTTTTATGCGACAGTGACAGGCAAGGACGACTACATACTCCTACAAACAAAACAATAAGTACGCTTTGAATTTGAGTTCATTTGCGCACCATACTTTACCCATGCGTTCTTGTATGTGCCGTTTTCAATTATAATGCATGTCAATTATTCTAATGCGTAATTATGCGCCTTATCTGGAGCTCTGTCTGCATGATCTTTACATTTTGCAAATGACACTGTGTAGGGAGCAGTTGTTATTTGCTTATACTTTACATTTTATAAAACAATGTTTAAAATTTGTTCTTCAGATTTTTTCAGGAAAATTTTGGGGCAGACTAGTGATAGGTTTGATTAACTAATTTTTTGTACATGTTTGTTTTTAAAAGAAGTACAACATCTGATCATGAACATAATACTTTTATAGTGAAAATATCTTCATGTTGAAGGAATATAACAATATAGTTCAAGGCTTCATAACATTCTAAAATTTCTTATCTAAATTTAAACGTGAATGAATGGATAATAAAATAAAACGTTTTTGCCTTTCACCTTTCCCTTAAATACCAATAGTACAAATAACTAATAATACATGTTGTGTGTGATCTAAAAAAAAAAGGCGTGGTCCCCAGTCACAGTACCAGAACTCAACGTTATCCGGATGACGTGATTTTATTCATGTTTCTTTTGTCTTACCATTGATATCACCGACACCTGCATCTTTTCCATTGTCGCCTTCTGCTGATGAATCTTTGAAAGACTTTGGATATACTTGATAGGCCGATTCTTTATCGTACCAGTGTTGTTCGGGTCTGTATGGACAACGTGGCGCCAAAACAATGATTATTATGGCGGCAACAAGCATTGCAACCCATCCCACACAGAAAACGACGAACAAAATAACGCGAACTTTCTTCCAAAATGGATCGTCAGCATATTGTAGCAACTCGTCTTTTCCCAATCCAGTGAACGATATTTCAGAACCATCCTCTTTAATGTCTTTTTCTTTCTCCGAGTATTTGCCTCCTTGTCCGTTCAAGAATTTGACAGTCGAGTCGTCCATGTCGATGTGGACATTATCGGCATCGGCTGCTGATTCGTTATGATCACCTTCTTCAGCTGCCAGGCGTGCTTTCTCATCAACGGAGTTTAGATCCGTCATTCTCAATGGAACTGTCTATACTGATACCGTATTCAAAATAATTCTCGTTTTCTCCGTGCATCCACGTCCTTCCTTGTCCTTGTCCAGTGAATGATAAAATCCTGTTAGATCCGGAATATTGCAAAGGATTGTGGGTTTGTCGGTACGGATTAAATTACAATGCACGCACAATAGATACTAACAGCGAATAAAAGCTGCGTTAAATATGTAAGACAGCGTGTAACACAAAGTGTTTCATCGCCGATAATCCACGTACGTGTGTCTCATGATCATTCCAACACCAGAGTTGTTGCACGTGACGTCACCGGTATGCCATGTTGGAGGGCAAGATGGTAATCATTATATAGTGGAACAATAGGATGTAGAAAATGTGTGATTAATCCGTTATACATGCCTAGAATTTCATGAAATTGATATATTTGGAAAGAATTAAAATCATGCTTTACAATGGTGTTAAAGAAAAAGTATTTTATTTGTATTTGAATCCATAGTTACTCTGTGAATATGGTCAATTTGGTAAGATTAAAACTAGCCAGTTGCCCTCCATACAGGTAAATTTGGTCCAGTAGCCCTGCAAAGCCTCTGGCTACTGGTCAAAATTTATCTGTATGGAGGGCAACTGATCAGGACGAGTGTTAACTATTATAACCTTACTAAATTTGGCCATATTCACACAGTCACTACGGGTTCAATTACAAATAAGCAAAACTATTCTTGTTCCTGTCGCACACACAAAGCTAAGTAAAAGATTTTTTTTTATTTGTCACAAAACATCACATAAATCATAGACTTGTATACTATCAATGACATAAAGTATACAAAATACAACATGCTATCATAACAAGTTGACTTTTATAACAATTTAGGGCTGGGAGGAATACGTTTAACGTATTCCTCCCAGTTTAGGGTAAGTTGTTAAAATAGTTAAAATGTATACAGATGTTTTTCATACATTGTATGATGGACAATAACGAAATTAATATGTAGATTAGTACACATACCATTAACTGAAGTTCTATCAACTTCCCTGATCATGTTATTTCCTGTCGGAACCTTAATCTTAATCTTACGGAAGCCCGTAGGTGCCACCTTAAATATATATTTTATCTGGCGGCCGCCACTTAATTATCTGGCGGCCGCCACTTATTTATCTGGCGGCCGCCACTTAATTATCTGGCG
>JAUMGZ010224802.1:0-11285 GCA_032359645.1 Pododesmus macrochisma
TACCTGTGTTTTACCCGAGTCGAAAAAGGTTGCTATTGTGGAAAGGACTATAATTGTTATGAAAACACACCTCGCCGCATGTGATTTTAATTTGTAGGCATTCCGGGATACAGCCGTCTCACTTACCCAACATTTCAGATTTTACACCTGAGTGAATATCTGCTATAGTCTGTATCATTAGAAGGCTATATTGCCCTTATTATTATTACATGCTCATTTCTATATGCTTTTCTTTACATACACAATTCAAAAATTCACCGTACTTTTTATTCTTTTGAATTATATTTCTCAGTTCTCTGATTAAGAGGAAAGGGAAACAACATACAAAATATATTATTAAAATGTCTATGATAATTTATATGGTTACATGTAATGTGTGTCTTATTATTTTTATAATTTAATTAACAGTTATAAAGGAATTTTATTGACCTTGTTAAAATTGATTATATAAAAATAAGGAATACATCAATTGTATGAAATAAAAAAATCAAAACTCTTTAAAGTGTTATGATTGCTGTTTAAAACCTCTAGCTATATGTTGTAGCTATAAGCAAAACAAGAAGATGAAGAAAAAAATACTCAGAATATAAAAAAGTCCTCATTTTTAATATATAATTACCAATGGCTTCACACTTCGTGATTTCACAATCCTTTTGAAGTTATAATCAAAGCAAAAACCTGTATTTTTGAAACAATATGGATTAAAAAAAAACAAAGACTGGAACATCTCAGTCAGCCGAAGGAAAGATTGAGGAATGGACTTATAGATGTAGTTGAATTTCTGATTCAGCACCGCATTTACTGAACCTAGAGTGAATGTTACTCAGTGAATAGAATTTTATATACATGAAATTTTGCTTCAAAGTGTTTTCAATACTGATTTAAAAACAGTGTTTAAGTGAATTAACATTTATTAAAAACATTACGCGGGAACTTTTAGGAAGAAACAATGTTCAGTGAATAAAAATTTATTAAAAACATTACGCGGGAACTATTAGGAAGAAACAGTGTTCGGTGCATAAATATTTATCAAAAACATTACGCAAGAACTTTATATAAAGAAGAAACAGTGGTCAGTGAATAAATATTTATAAAAAAATAAACGAGAACTATAAATAAAGAAGAAACAGTATTCAGTGAATAAATATTTATCAAAAACATTACGTGGGAACTATATATAAAGATTTAGAACAGTGCTTGTTTAATGAAAAAAAATATTTTCATTGTTTTTAATTCATTAATTTTCATGAGTTTGTATGAAGGACATCGTGCTTACATGTTCATACTGTGTATTGCCATTTGTCTTTGTCGTATTTCTTTTCCAACAAGACAAGTGGTGTAGTAATGAGTTTTAAGATCGGATGTTTATTTGGTGTTCTTTCAAACATTTAGCGAATGACTTGTGAGCATGTCGTATAACTTTGTTATATAATTACCTTAACTCAGTATGTGATGTTTCAGTTTGAATATTTTCCTTTCAAATAACTCCAACGAAATTCTAAATTATTGTTTTTTTGATATTAAAAAAACGTTCATCTTTTCCCATCGAACAACTGTCAATACCGTGTCGTAGCCTGCGTTGAGGGGGTAATTCACACACTCTCGACATATCGCCATATTTCTTTTTTATATTTCATGACAAAATTACAAGCGAATATAGGATATATGTATTCGATAAAACATCTAACCGGCTATTTTCTATGCTATGGCCCTGCAATATCAAGTAATTGAATGACAATCGTTTGTTCGTTTACTCGCTACATAATCAAAATATTGCATTCCTTAGCATACTTTTAAATGTGACCATTCCTTAGCACGGTTTTTGCGCGAGACCATTCCTTAGCATTATTTTAAAAATTTACGTGACCATACCTTAGCATAATGTCAAAAAAAATCGAAACCATGCCTAAACATAAACAAAACTTTTCTCGCTGATTTACTCCGAAAATCCTCAAAGTTGAAGTGGAGCCAATGAAATGTTTACAAGAGGTCACCAATACATATTCACATGGAAATGGAAAATAGGCGAGATATGGCATGAATACTTAGATAAATGCAAAATACAGGTGAGAATACCGCTTCGAATTTGATATCGGGGCTTTGCCCTACTTAACGAGCTGTGTGTAAGCGATCGTGAACACTATAATCGATAGTGAAATATATATGATATATTTCAAGCATTTATATAAACATAAACTAGGTATTTTGCATACTTAAAGTAGGTACTCACCTTCTTGGCTGCACACTCTCCGCCATCTTGAAATGACCATGCCTTAGCAGGTACAAGACAGTGAAAACTGGCATGTCCGTAAATTACCTTAGCTGTTGATCGGAGCCCTTAACACAAACAAACAAATCACTCAATATCAAGACTGTTGACGGGCGTATGATGTGCCCTCAAATGACCTCTTGTTTAATTCGTAGAGGTATTTTCCTCCCATCGCCCCCACATTTTATTTTCATTTTTAAACCTGATATGATTGTGCAATACAATATGTTTTACATGTTTGACAGTCTATGCACACATGGTTGTATTCTTACTGAACATAAGTTGTATCGACTTCAAATCCCTATAACCGTACCTTTCTGTTCTTGAACTAAGTTTTGTAAAACAAAATTTATCAAATATTTGTTAAGTCTTATATGCATGAAATAAAATAAAAATGTACATGCTTTAATTTTGTTTTACAGATGGTAAACTTCAGTGAATCGTATAAAATCTTGAATGTGACATATGTGTCGCTAAGTATATTATCATGACTAATTACTCCCCATCTTATTGGTTTTTCATAACGTTCTTGATGTATGGGACACGTTTTATTTCACGCTCTTTGATGATATAGTATTAGCTCCCCTGTATCTCATTAGAATCCATAAAGACACGACCTCTGTGACATTGACTATAAGTCACGCCCTTCATCAAATGCATTACTTCCGTATACTCCTTTATTTTCAGGTTGAATTATCTTTTGAATGAGCAAATGAAAAATTTCCGTTTTCACGACGATGCATTGCACCAAACAAGATGAACGCTTAATGATGCATCACCCATTGCAACATCTCGGTCGAATCCGCGAGATTAGGGTGATTACCGAGTTAGCCAGAATTTGTCGAGATTATGCAAATTAACGTATTACATTGACGCTGCCTGAGTTCATGAACGAAACTAAGTGCACCAAGGGTCTAAGGTGGATATTTCTTATAAATGTACACATCCTGTCCGCCGTCATCGTCCGTGTTCAACTTTTCACGTGTCGACTTCTCCAAAACAACTGGACAAATTTCAACCAGACTTGGTAGGTAGGAAGCAAACCTTAAGGGAAGGGGAGTCAGATTTGTTCAAATGATTAGGTTCGGCCGCCAGGGGCCAAAGCAGGGAAAATTTGCCAACATTTTAAAAAAATTTACTTGATCTTAAATGTTTTGGCATGCTTGCTCAAGATAAAACAAAAAACATTACGCATTTTGAAGTCAAAATTCAACATTACACACAAAAATTAAGCTAACTTAAATATTTCTAACTTTTTTCCCAAAACCACTGGACAAGTTTCAGATGTGTTAAAATGATGAGGTTTGGTTATCAAGGGGCGCTTATAGAGGCAAAACTGATGAACATTTAATAAAATCATCTTCGAAAAATCTAAAAGGTTTAGAACTAAATGTAGAAAGCAACTATTGGTAATTGAGCACCAATTGCAAGTTATGTCAAGATGTGACTCTGTGGTCAAAAATAGGCTACTAGTTTTAAGGTCAAAGTTCAAACATCATATAGCAATTTTGTTAAATTTTTATATTTTCGACTTTTTTTCAAAACTACTGGACAAAGCTCTATCAATCTTGCGGAAAGGGAATAAAGATGTGTTTAAATAATCGGGTTGGGTGACTAAGGGGTGCCACAAAAAGGGCTAAAAAGGGAAATTTGAAAAAAAAAAAAAAAAAAAAAAAAAATGTCTTATTTCCTTAAAGTATGGATATGAATAATCAAGTTTGTTTAATGCATCTTCCTGGGGAAAAATAAATTATGAGTGTTGGTTGAACACTATTGGTACATATAAACTGCATAATGTTAACTTAATTTTCACAATTTCGACTTCTCAAAAAAAGCTTGACAAATTTCAGCCAAACTTGGTTGGAAACATTCCTAGGTGAGGGGAAACTCGTTTTTTTCAAATGGTGATCCTTAAGCGTGGAAGGCTACCATTTGGAGTAAAAACATGAAAAAAATTGACATTAAATGTCAAAAATTATATGACTGTTTCAACTAGATGAACGTGGAAGCCCAATGGGCCTTTTGTTTTAAAAAAAAAAAAATCGTAAAGTTTTGCGCGCATCGTTAGTCACAGAAGTATGTGTCACTCGTGAGAGATTTAGTAACTTGATTTTCAATCATTAGAAGGAAATGACCTGGTATAAACAGATTAAGCCCGGTTTGTACAAGCAGAGATAAACTGTCCATTACAGAGATGGAAATCAATTTATTATAGAGCGTAAACCAGTACACTACATACGAGTAGGAGAAAACCAATTTATTGCTTGGAGAGCAAACCTTTATATGAACCAGTATATTACAAAGAGAGTTAACCTTTATATTACAAAAGGGAGTGAACTAGTATACTACAAAAAGAGTGAACCAATCTATTAAAAAGAGAGTGACCCAGTATATTACAAAGAGAACAAACTAGTATATTACAAAAGGAGTGAACCAGTCTATTACAGATAACAAATAAGTATGTAACAAAACAGTGAACCGGTTTATTACAAAGGGGAAAACTTGTATGTTGTTAACTGATTATCTTTGGTCAAAAATCGGTCACATAATTTCCATTACGGGAAGTACTTAAACTATTTACTATAAATAGTATGGTGTTATTTTCAAAAAAATTAAACATTTTAAAAAAAAGAGTCAATTTCAGAGAGAGAAAGAGGCAGACAGACTAACACGCAGATATGCAGACAGGGGGTAAGACAGAATGTTAAAAATAAATTAACCCAATCTATTTTAATCAACTTAGAATATTTCGATCCTAATTTTGTGGTAGACGTATTCTAATATTAAGGAGAAATTATTACATTATCATAAAAAAGCGGGACGCCTAATCTATCAAAACAACAGGCAGTAAACGCGTAAAAACGCATCAGCAGACATGCAAAACGTGTCATTCACACGAACCTACTGTATAAGTCAATCACATACCGTGACATAAGAGGTGAATTCCGGTCTTAAATTGGTGTTTACTTCGTGGTACATTTTAGGAGAAGTGAAATAAACGAGACGACATGCGCTAAAGAATTAGCAAAATATATACGCCACGTTATAAAATCAGGCATTAGTTAATGTTCATATGTATACCAATGCAGTTATATAAGAATAAAAACTATTTTGATTTTTTTAATTAACTTTATTATATGTTTGAAACGTTATTATGTTGTTAGTTTACAGGATGTAGACTTCTCCAATGACTTGGAGTCTCTGTTATATTGAGTCTTAGTATGCTCTGCGAATGTGCCAAGTATATAAACTTTAAATGTATTTTATCTCTCTTAATTATTCACTTTTGTATCTGCAATGATTCCTCGGATCTAATCTGCCCAAAGATTTTCGTTTGCTCTCCACTGCCCCAATGGGACGTACCCCTTGGGATAGATTTTTTCCATGCTGCTTTTCATTTATAGGAATGAAAGAAGATGCATGCATATGTTCAGCCTTCGGAGGATACTTATGAACATTGAAACCCAAAGAAAATGAATAGGAACAACCGCTGATTTTAACTAGCAAGAGAGGAATTCATAATATAAATTCAGCGAAATCAAAAATATTGAAATCCACAAGTAGACAATATGGACTGTTGTTGTGATGAGTAAGAAATATTTTAAGATTAAATATAACGAAACGAGTTTTCGTACAATGTTTATTATTTATCAACATCACAACAAACGCTTCATATAAAAATATATAAGATGTATATATGCAATAAATTATTGACATAACATGTCACATTATGTTCCACAAGTCTAAGTGAATCTGTGTTGTCGTCAAAATAAAACAAAAGCATTACTATAAAATGTTATGGTAGCCGGCTATTAGCCTTGTCGTGTTGTCATTATTTCGCCTTCGGACATGGCAAAGTTACGATACATATGTAACTGCAGTGAATAGCTTGTTATACGTGTAAACATGTCTAACAAAGTTAGTTTCATTTGTTACCATTATAGTAATAGAATTTTGTTTACATGATTGTGTTTAATACACAGTGTTTTCATAATTCCAATACATACACTTTGGGCGCTTTGTTTCCCCCATCTTTGCCCTCAAGTAATACATAGTCTATCTAGGTACTATTAGTATACCTTAATCTCATTATAAGTGTATGTAATTAATTATCATTTTGTAATAATTATTTTGTGTTAATCTAATTTAAATTTTTGATCATTACGATATAATTATTACATATTAATTATGTTGAATTCTAATACATACATTTTGAAGATAATTTGTCATTTAATAAAATGACCTTAAACGACTATAGCCGTCCTTTGGTCACTTAATTAAAACAGGGCAACGATACTTGATTCTTTTGTATATAAGATACAATGTAGAAAAATCTATACAAAAGAAGACGAATATGTGCACATTATATAGAAAAGTGTGTGTGCTTTCAAGGGCTCATTCATCGAAGAAAGATATTCCACTTCGGAATTAAAATGCCATCTCACTTTGTTTATAGAAATCTAACGTTATATATAACTCTACAGGTTTAAGTATACAATGTAAGTAAGAGTTGTATGTGTTGACATGGACGCTTACCCTTAAGAAAAAAGTAACAAATAAAAGTCTTTTAACAATAAAAGTTATTGAGCATTGGAAACAATAGTGTTACTATTATTTTTCACCATGTTCTTGTATAAATTGATTTTTAATTACATGCATATCAACGATATGAATTATTTTCCCCAGTGTCTTGTAAAAAAAGCCCAATACCTATAATACACATTAGTATATTTAACAGACAGAAAACGTGATCTATCAGCTAATTTACTACCTATTGTTTGTGTTTACGTTCGTGCAAACAAGGATGAATCGCTTCACTTAATTAACTTGTGGTTTTCTTATCTTTGCGCTCCAGATTAAGGTGGCTCAACCCTTCAAGAATTAACCGTTAGAGTTTTCCTCGTATACTCAGAAACAAGTGACGTCACGGAATTACAAGAGAAAAAAGTGAAGGGTTTATATCCCTTATATGTAATACAGGTTGAAGGAGAGACTTGCTCAATGTCAAAATATCACGAAAAGGTGACCGCGGCATTAAATTCAAGTAAGATAGCACTAAAGGCCAACAATATATAGCACGGGTGTACTACATGCAGACAGGCTGTTTTGGTTTAACAGAAACACGTTGGAGATACATCTCCCTGTCCCAGAAAATTTCTCCTTCAAGTTTTGTTGATAATATAGATTACTCTACGTTGTACACGATACTTAATTCATCACATAATCAAGTCTGTTAATGCATGTATATGCACAGGTGACATATAAAAACTAAATTTAAATTATATTTAACACTTGGCTCCCGTTGTTGTTTTTGTAGAGCGCTGATATGGAAGGAGCGTGATGGATATGATTTTAATAAGATGGTGACAAGGTATTGAGTGACATTTCGAGCAAATTGATTAAGGCAGTACACATTTGTCATCTTGAGCTCCTCGGCCGATATGTCTCCCCGTTGGTCGTTCTGAGGTGTTCCGAATGCATGGTGTAAATGGCGCCCAACACAGAATATAACACGTACAGGATTACACGTGTGGTTATAGGCAAATATGTTAATATATTAATAAGAAAAGGTCATGTATATATGATAATAAGAAAAAGTCATGTATATATGTTAATTGTCAAGGAGAAAATGTCACACTGGTACAGTGTATCAATTATAATTCATCAACATTAGATGAATACGTCTTCTAAAGGAAATAACACTGACATTAAGCAGCACTGTATATTTCAAAATAACTTGTATCTTACATCCTTATATTTTACATATAAGTCTATCAATAAAAAATAACCATGAATGAAATAATTAAGCCCACGGTCTTTTTGCTTACAACTATATATCTTCAATAATAAAAGATACAAAGTATTGTTATATCTGCGATATTTCAAAATTAAGAATTATTTGTGAACGTAAGCACTTGATCCAATTTAAAGAATATACATAATTTATATACTGTTTGCATAATTATTCAGAATAATAATTCAGATTGTCAAAGCTAACGGTAGATATTTTCTGTAGTTTGGGACTGTTTGAAAAAGTACAAATCGGGCTACCTCGCATCATTCCTTTCCTCGTGTTTGCGTCACTACACATTGAGAACCCACTCTCAGTGGAGATTTTTCTCCGTCTTCCGTCACTAACTATCCGTAGAAAATTTCCCTCAAAAGACTCATCGTGGTCATTGTCCGCACTACCACCGAATGAACCGGTCTCATCCGATTCGACCTCTTCTTCCTCCGTTTCGCAACCCTCTCCATTGCCAGACTCGGTACCGTAGCAGGAATCGGTCGGCGAAGGTCCCCGAAGAAGAAAAGTTTTCCTTCTTATTCGATTGGGTGTATGTGCAATAGAAAGAACTGTCTCGTGAAATTCACAATAATCAAAATCGAAATTCCCCGTGGACTTCCATTTTGCTGTCATTTGTTTGAACTTCCGTTCCCAGCGGAAGTCATTTGGTAGATAAGAAGTGCGACTTGACACAGTCATTCCAGTTGTTTCAATTATACCTTCCAAAAATACAAGTAACTCGAAGTTCATAGATTTACAATCATCTTCGTTCATATCCCAGAATGGACTAGAAGGAGTAATTCTATGACGTAATGTACAAGGCCAACGCAAGTTTATTCTATCCGTTGTCTTTTCCGACCAAAGGTCAAGGTCATACCTGAAATGTGACACAAAGTCACCATCGTGAGTAATTCTGTCTTTTACACACACCGCTCGCGCATGTGCTTCGATCATGTCCGTTCTCTGGAGATCACCGACACGAATCGTGAGATATTTAGTTCCTTTTTCTTCGAGTATACACACATTTCTAGAAAACAAAATAGTATTGGCACGTTTCTTTGGTTTTTGTACTTTAGCAATGACCATTCCGGTCAAAAGAGCTTGTAAGAAAGCTCCTAATATCGACTGTAACAACATGGTAAAAATGGCGACGGAACATTGGTCATTAACATAACGGTAACCATAGCCAATGGTCGTCTGTGTTTCCATGGAGAACAACAACATTGAGCTAAAGTCTGGCGCGTTCTCTACGCAGTCTTTCCAATCCTCGGACCTCTTGACTTCCAAAAAGTCACCATGAATACTCGACGTGATGTAATATATAACAGCAAATAGAATCCACGTAGCAAAAATGATAACACTGAAAATTGGAAGTAAGAACCGCCATGATGTATCTAGTAATGTCGTAAAAATGTCGTGTAGAAACTTCTGTCTTTTATTATCGATAGTCCTTGACTCCACGTTACAGGGACCTGACCTCTCGACCAGTCGCGGTACACAAAATGTGTTGACCTTTGACGTTGTAGGGTCAGGGGCAAAGGTGACTTTTGTCGATTTCTCAATGGAATTTTCCCTTGGACGTGCATGGTTTGGCGATGAATTGTTTTCGTCCTGTAGCACAACGTCGTTTTCCATCTATTAATCAGCTTAAGATTAGTCACGTCAAAACTTTCAAAGGTCCTAGAACAAAGTTTTTATAACTGTTACTCAGACTCTCCTTTGTGGTCAAATAAATAAATGTCTTGCAGCTTCAAATGCAGATACTTTCATTCATTAAAACGTCCGAGACAGTTACACAAGCTGTTGTACGTTTAATTCACATGCTGTTTTTCTCGCTGTATGTTTGTGTACGTTCTATACGTGTCGCGAGTCTCCTGTGTACAGCTTGACAATCGGCTGACATCGTTATAACCATGCCCGTCAACTGTCACAATTTTTTGTCCATTTTTGGGCGGAGTCAGATCTCGAGCAGGTTATTGTAATTAATCATCGAAAACACAAGACGCACTAGGTACGCGCCATGCTTTTGTATATTCACGAATAAGTGTTATGTTTATGTGCGAATATTAATGACGTGCTTATGAAATTTTGCACTGAGTATCCCATAGCTTAGTCGTATTACATGTAATTAGAAAGATATAACAAAATCGAAACGGTAGAGTACACATTAATCATAATAGAGAGACTCACAAACACAAAGAGAGAGAGAGAGAGAGAGAGAGAGAGAGAGAGAGAGAGAGAGAGACTGATAATTGAAATAGAGTGAAAGTGGATAGAAATAGAGATATACAGGGATAGAAAGATAGAGAAGTGGAGTGTATGATGGGGAGAGCTAGACTTTGAAATGAGGCACAAGGAGACAAGAAAATGCAAGTGGTTTGGGAGAGATAGAGAGTAAATAGTTGTGAACCTTGTATGTTACCTTTAATAAAGGATAACACC
This sequence comes from Pododesmus macrochisma, assembly GCA_032359645.1. Classification (NCBI taxonomy): domain Eukaryota; kingdom Metazoa; phylum Mollusca; class Bivalvia; order Pectinida; family Anomiidae; genus Pododesmus; species Pododesmus macrochisma. Next base: position 10,497 of record JAUMGZ010224802.1, read on the forward strand.
CGTCCGGTAACAAGACTTATGGTATACAAAAGTGTGTACAGACCAATTCATAATTAAAATGCGCGTTTCAATATAAAATCTAACCAACAATCATTGCTAACACCGCGGAGATGGGTTTACATAGTATATCACATAGAATAGTGGTGCGCTAACGGTTTCTTGACTATAATTGTGTATCCAATGAATGTTTGCAATACAACTTGCGTCAGATTAATTCTTAACGACCAGTTTTGTTACATTGCGTTGTCTTTTCGATTTGTATAGTACTACCCCACGACAATTTCACTCCGCTGACTTAATGGTAGTAATAATCCACCCAACAATAATGTTCTTCTTCATATATACCAATATGTTGTATGCCGCTTGTCTGTCCTTCTATAATTGAATATGCAATTGAAGAAAATAAAGTAAGTCATGATTTTGGTATTTCTTTTATTCTTTTTGTCGAAAATAATTATCCCTAAGTCACACTTGCCGTCCCAGTTTTGTTTGATATCGAATTAAAATTAAAGAAAGAACATTTGTCTGCACCTTTTTCGAGAAATAATTAACTTAACACAGTAATATATGTACAGAGTTCATATGGAAGAAAATGTATTACATGTAGTGTTTGAAGTAATTTAGACCTTATAGTGATATCCATATATGTTGTTATGACCTATCACTATGGTCAAAGCAATTTAAAATCTGCAATACATACGATACGATACGATATTGTACATATGTACATTCTACAACCATTTTGTATATTTTTTTCATTAAAAAAACGGAAATCTAATAGTCGTGGTA
>JAUMGZ010224813.1:0-11285 GCA_032359645.1 Pododesmus macrochisma
AAACTTGGTTCTCTATGCTCTTAAGTTACTACATACCAAAACATTAAGCTCTAGGCCTTCTAATTTATAAGAATTTTTCCCCTTTTGGACCCCAAAGTGGTGCCCCTTGAGGTCCCAGCCCCTTCAATTGAACAAATCTGAATTCCCTTTGCCTAGGGATACTTCCTACTAAGTTTGGATGAAATTGGTCCAGTAACTTTGGACAAGAAGTCGAAAATATGAAAAGTTTACATATTTGCTATGGTGCTGTCCTTTGTCCCCCAAATGCGTAATCTATTTTTTACCCCATGCCAGGGTCACTCCTTGAACATACTTGGTTCTCCATGCCCTAAACTTGCTACATACCAAATACATTAAGCTCTAGGCTTTTTAGTTTATTAGAAGATTTTTGAAGTTTTGTCAAATTTTTCCCCTAGTGGTGTCCCCTTGGGGCCTGAGCCCCTTCATATGAACAAATCTGAACCCCCTCCCCCTAGGGACACTTCCTACTAAGTTTGGATGAAATTGATCCAGTGGTTTAGGAGACAAGAGGCCCATCAGGCCTTAACATCCATCTGGATTAGCATTTGAATACTTTTGACCCTAGGGTCACGCCTTGAACAAACTTGGTTACCAATACCCTAAAGCTACTACATACCAAAGCATTAAGCACTAGGCCTTCTAGTTTTTTAGAAAGTTTTTTAAATATTGTCAAATTTTCCCTTTCAGCCCTTAAAGTGGTGCCCCCTGGGGCCTGAGCCCCTTTGTTTCAACAAATCTGAAATCCATACCCCCAAGGATGACTTCTACCAAGTTTGGCTGAAATCAGTCCAGTAGTTTTGGACAAGAAGTCAAAAATGTGAATTGTTAACATACTTGCTATAGTGTTGAACTTTGACCCCAAAAACATAACCTATTTTTGACCCAAGAGTCACGCCTTGAACAAACTTGGTTCTCCATGCCCTAAAGTTACTACATACCGAAACATTAAGTCTTCGGGTTTATTAGAAGATTTTTCAAGTTTTGACAAATTTTCCCCCTTTTGGCCTCCTAGTGGAGCCCCCTTGGGGCCGAGCTCCTTCATTTGAACAAATCTGAATACCCTTTCCCAAGGGATGCTTCCTACTAAGTTTGGATTAAATGGGTCCAGTGGTTTAGGAGAAGTAGTTGAAAATGTGAGAAGTTTTACGACAGACGGACAGATGACGGACAGGATTTGTATGAGTAAAGTCCAGATGGACTAAAAAAGTCATTTGTATGAGAAAAGTCCAGATGGACTAATAAAAAAATGTGTACATGTACAAACCTTTCTGGCAAAATTCAGAAGATCATCTGCCCTGGCAAGAACGAAATCTGCTTTGTTGTCTAGGATTTTAACATTATGGGGTGAATAAGGTTTTTTTGACACAGCATGTTTCTCGTCGGGGATATTTTCTGAAGGCTTAGTGGAAACTTCTCTAACCTGTTCTAAACTACAACAAATTGAAGACAGTAGTTCATTATATCAATTCAATCATAACAAGCTACAAAAATGTATGTATGCATGCATGTACATATAAGTCCAAACCAAAAATTTACTTATAATTACCAGATCTAGAAAACTTGTATACATTATATGTAGTACTTGTAATTAAGATTAATAATGGGCAAGTTGCAATTTGACCTGGCCAGTTAATGGACATTTTACTGGGATACATGAAATTTGTTATAGCAAATGACCAACATTGGTAAATCCTGACTTTTCCGACACCCTGTCACATCTGAACAAATTAAATTCTCCCTGGGGTCGGATTAGACAGGTTTAACTGTAAAACATAACTTTCTGTTGATTTAGATCTAGAGCAAACATACAATATCAAATTTTACCTAACAAATTGATGAACTAAAATAAAATAGGAAAAAATACATATAGTCTACAAACATATACATGTACCTTGTTGATTGAATTTTACTGTCTGTGTCTCTTTTGTCTGTAATGAAGTTTCGACACTGGCATCCAACAGCTGGACCCGACCGAGACAACAGGGATCCTACTGCTTGATGGAAACGAGCTGGCAACCACAGTACTAGAAATAATTAATTCAGTTAAAGTTACTCAATCTTGTAAAAATTGAGGGTTTAAAACAAACAAAAAAACTTACTACATTCAAAAGGCACATCTTCATACCCTTAAGAATGCTAGGCTACATACAATCATATATATATATTAATTGGTCCAATGGTTAGAGAGAAATTCTGATTACAAGAACTGTAACAGTTATACGCCCTCCCCCTTATTTAATCTCATAAAAATTTAGGTAAATTTTTTTCAAAACTTTACACATTCAAAAGGCACATTGATGTGTCCAACAGAATGTTAGGCTACAATTTCAGGTAAATTTGTCCAATGGTTACAGAGAAATACTAATTACGAGAACTGTTGTGATATAACATCCCCCCACCCTACCCTACTAAATGTTTTGATACAATTTCAGGTATATATTTGTCCAATGGTTAATGAGAAATGCTGAGTACAAGAAATGGTCACAGACTATTAATAATCATGATAGTAGTTCATTGATACACATGCATATGAGACTAAAATGATTTCAATTCTTGTCTTTATAAACATTGCACTTACATGTACAGTACATGTACTATGATAGTGCCAGCTGGTTTAATTTCTTAATAGTATTAAAAAAACATCCCATGAGAAAAATGTACAGAGAATGTACTGATGCTACATGTAGTTTAAATTTAATTTCAGTGCATTTTATAGTTTTTGTATTTAAATCAAGTTTGAAATGTACTGATATTTCCAAAAACTCTCATGAGATAATGTTGTGCTTTGGAAAGGAATGATTTTTGCAACATTTTATGTATTACTGTCTAGTAATAGCTTGGTAAATATAAAGCTACCTATACACATACACATGTACTCACATAGCAATGTGCATTGATATAGTAAGAGCCAAAAGAAAGTCAACAGTTTTACTAGATTTCAATATATGTTTTGTTGTTTCATTCTGATCTAGGATTCAGTATAAGAAGGGTAGGAAAGCGATATATATATATATATATATCTTCTTTGAAGCAAGGTGCGTTTAGATGGGACTTCAAGTATGTGATAAACTGATCAATTTCATAAACTTTATTTATTTGTTAACTAGTTGAGAATCTTCAAAAATAAAATACTCTATTTTACAAAATTACGATTTATACATTTTGCATGAAGTGCATGACAGGTGTACAAGTTGGGCATATAAAATGTGGACTGGGACAATCAAAATATCCAAAATCACAGGAAATAGCACACACTTTAAATGTCACATAATGGAACCGCAACACAATTGTTTTGTTTTTTCCACTTCATCAACGCATGCTTTGATTGTTTGTTTAATTAGGGTTTAACGTCACTTCCAGAATATTTCACCAATATCGCGACAAAAGACCAAAGGAGAAAAACCAAAATATAACACACATCTTGAATATAACTTTAAAAAATTGTTTCTAGTTCAAAGATGTAAAATTGTCGACAACATTCAAAAACAAAATCTACGCAAAAGACAATTTGTGCAAACAAAGGACATGCAAAAACACATTGTCAAGATATAAATTAAATCTATTTTAATAACCTAATAAGAAATGCATGTCTCTTTATGCATAATAGATACTCCTATGTAATCATGTTAAAATAAATCTATCAAAATACTGATTTAGAAATCATTTATTAGTGTTGAATTTCCGCGTTTTGCTTGAAATATGGCGCAAGTTACAAAGGGCCACCACTTTGTATGGGCCAAGAGAAATACGCCTTGAAACAGGCTAGCTGATGCGCTACGAGAGATTTCCTTTGACATGTTTGATGTTCATTCATATAGTTTTATTGCCCTACACAGTTTCCTATCCTCTCTTTATACTGAATCCAAGTTCTGATTAAACTTAATTTATATCTTGAAAAGTATTTTTCAGTTTCATTATTATGGAGAGCGAGAAGCAAACTTAAAGACAACACATGTGTAAATACGATTGAAAAAAGCATAGAAATTGACATACACTGTCAATGAGAAAACTTTCTACAAAACAAGATCTGTACGGTTTTTTTTGGCTTGAAAGGCTCATTGAGAAAACTCATCCAGTTAAACATTTGTGTGACCTTCTAATTATATTATATACATTTTTTAAATAGTTCATCTGGTCAACGAAATCACACAGAATTTGAAAATAATTTGTATTAAATGTTTCAATAGTCAACTAACATGAAAATGAATTTTTCTATAATAATGTTATCTGTATTTTATATGACATTATATAAATTAATAATCACGAATTAACAAATAAAAATCAAAAATATATTCAAAATTTTACTTCTTCAAGTCATTGTGGCGTCATGGATACACTGGTTTAATATCTGGTGAACTAAAGGTAGCGAGTTCCAATCCTACCTTCGGCCTTGCACTTTTTTTTTGTTTTATTTAATTTAAATACCTTTATTTCTAAACCTTGAATTTGAATACAATGTGAACTTTATTTATTAATTTAAGTATCTAATTTACATAAATAATAAGAATTATATCACAGTATAAAAAATTGTAGAAAAAAAGATGAAAAAGAAACATGCAGATACATCACTGACTAAATGCTGAAAAAAACCCCATATATATTCTATAAGTATAACTTCATATTTTGCTGCATTCTCTTGTTGTCAATGCAAAAATTCTATTATCTATAACTGTATATATCTGCTGGAATCACTATGGGTAGTTTCAGAAAAGAAACTTCTCAACTAATGAACCAATCAAGTTTATGAAATTGACTTAATCACTGGTTTTCCCAAAGACTCCATCTAATCTTATTAACCTGAAACTAATAAACCCCTACTCAATCATGATTGGGTCTACGGGGTGATACATATATCACGTACATTTGTACTTGACGTCCAATTGAGACGAACATATACCGCTGTCCTATCCTTCTATACATAATCCTAGAATTGGTGAAGCAAGAAAACCCGGTACAGGACTTACACAATCAATACAAACCACATCGAAGTTAGGACCCTCTGTATGTAGTTGACTTTTAGTCGAAATTTCATTGTATACGCCAATCAAACGAGCAATATATACCAAAGAAAATGTTTATTCTGATAGTAAAGTTACAAGCAAAAACTAAAACGCGCAAAATAGTGGCAAACTGAGAAGATTTAGTTAAATAATGTGAAGGTCACACGGTTGCCTAACCTACTTACGTGTTTTGGTCGCCATTTTTACTCTACCAGAACGAGGCGACGTTACCCTTGCGCATGCGCATTAAAACACAAAATATGGCGGACACCGCGGAGCTCAAGGTAAGTAATCGCTTGTTTTCCCGCATTAATACACTCCTAAAGTCAGTGTTGACTTAATTGTTCAACGAAACCAAAACCTTGAAGATAAACCAACGTCCTCTGAAAGTATGAATCGCTAAACGTATCGGAGGGTTTCATAAAACACTTTTCTTTTGACGTCGAAATATTTCTGCGGAAAAGAAGCCGTGACCTCATTTTTTCAACCAGGATAAAAGTACGTTTTCCAGGATTCTTTATAATGATTATTTATCTACTTGAAAAAATAAGCATCTTCACACTTTTTTCAAAGTCTTTGCCGAGTGTGAGAAGTGTCGTATTAACATGTAAAGATTACGAAGCATTTAAAAAATCGAAGTGGAGGACGAGTTTTATTTTTTTTGTTCATGGCGGACCCAAAGGGAAATAACTCTGCATGGAAAAGTAGGTCAACACGTTTTTCTGCGTATTATTATCACGTAATTTATATAGATTCCAAACAAGGCTTACGTTTTTTATTTAACATATATACATACGACTTTGTGAGTGTATAAGAAGTATTCAATTCTATGAACTGGTGTAAAGTAACACTGGCAAAACATATGTACATGTATGAAGCATGTATGTGGCACTACATCAGTACATGTAATGATTATTAGGCCTATTGTTTGAATTGTGGCTCAGCATATATAGGTATGTGATTGTTTTATTTATATGGCCATCTTTATTTTTGTAACCTTTCGAAAGAGAAGAACAGTGATTACCTGATTAAGCGTGGACTGTAAACTTTCATTGATAAAGTTGGTACGCCAGTCTCTGTTAATTATTTTTGGTTTTTAATGAAAACATTTGATAATGTCACTGTTCTTGGCTTATAATGTTCAAGTTTAGAAAGTATAGAAGAAGCCATGATCGAATAACTTATACTCGAGTGTTACCTACGAGTGCTGTCAATCTATTGTCGTAGTTTTAATCAATTTTTACGTTTTGTTAACTAGCCTTATTTATCGTGTATATGTTTTGCACTATAGTGCATGTATACATAATGTAGTGACAACAATAGAATGAGTTATTCTTGAGGCTACACCAAAGAAAAAACAGAGCTTGATGACCACTTTTTTCTCAGTGAACTATAAGCAACACACCAAGGGATTTTCAAACAAAGCACAACAAAATATTTTCTGTGTTATTTATGTGATTAAATAACATTTTTTATTTTAGCACGAAAAAGGCAATAATAATCTCTCTTACATATCGGATGTAAAAAAATTAGATTATGAATAACTTCCCTTTTCGGCCAGTGTGATACAAGGGCAATAACTCTTACTAAAATATTTTTTTAAATCTGTAAAATTCTCTACAATCCGGATTCCCTTCAAACCAGATGTTTTTCTTGGTCCGAAGTGGATCTGGTTTAGAGGGGTTCCATTGTACTTTTACATGCAGTAATAAATTGACATAACATCCACTATGTTGAAAGTTGAAGAGAGAAAAAAATCAGGACAATTTGAATTGTTAATTTTTATTGCTTAAAAGTCGTTTCAATTCTCTTGTTTGTCAAAAAATAATGCAAAAAAATACCATTGATTAAATTTTTCAACAAATTCATGTGCATGATATTGACATTATTGTATAATTATAGATTACGTATACCTTAAAAAAGAAAACAAAATCTTTATATATTTTCAGACCAAATGAATTCATGTGCATAATACATTGTATTGTTATAATTAGTTATTGAAATTGTCTTAATTTGTTATGAGTATATATGTAATAATGTATATTTATGTCATTGATTGTAAATTGAACATTTAATTCCTTAAACATGCATATATGTTTAATATTTAGTTTTTTCTGTTGATCCTATTTCTTCTTGTTTTCAATTTGTTAAAGCATATGGTTATGAGCTTCAGGGTGTCTGAGTTACAAGTATTATTAGGATATGCAGGACGAAACAAAACTGGAAGAAAATCAGAGTTAACACAAAGAGCGTTGCAGCTAGTACAAAAAGGAGCTTCTGTACCAATACAGATTAAAATACGAGAATTATATAAGTGAGTTATAGGTTATAGTATAGTTCTATTTAACACAGAAATATTGTAGTACTATGATATATATTATTAAATACTTCTGAAGTTTTAAAGGAGGTAGTTCTTAAAATTATATGTAATTTTATAAAGAAATTTCATTGTAACAGTTTTCAATTGCAACTCATCTATGCTTTTTACATTCAAATCTTATAATTAAACATTATTACATGTAGTTATGTAGGTCTTTAGAGGGGAAAATGGGACTGTGTACCCTTCCAATGACCTGTTTAACAAATTTGTCATACTGCAAAACTATGATAACTTTGAAAGAGAGTATTTTCTCACATCTGACAAAACTGTCCAAGTGCTTCGTCTAACTGCTGTTCTGTTCAGTGTCATTGTTTAAGCAAATGACTGCAGGTACAGTTAGGGCCACAGTGGCCTAGTGGTTAAAGCCGCCAAATGGTAATCATAAGAGCCTTTCACCTCCTAGGTTTGATCCCCGTCCGGAGCGGCCTAGTGTGAGAAAGTTGCCAGCAACTTGTCGTACAGTAGGTCTGTGGTTTATTCCGGGCACTCCAGTTTCCTCCACCAGTAAAACTGGCACGTCCGTAAATGACCTTAGCTGTTGATCGAACGATAAGCCCTTATATATAATTAACACAAACAAAAGCAGGTGCAGTTTTGTAATGGGTATGACTTCCCTTTCTCCACAAAATAGCGCAAGCTTTTATATACCCTGCCAAGATTACAACCATAGCCGTAGACAAACAGTGATGTACATGTACACACATTGAACTTCATATAGTTCCTTAAAATTTATAAAAATTTGAGTTTGATATTATAAATAAAATGTAGTGTATGTATATATATATATATATATATATATATATAAGACAAAAGATTGTGTGCACATGTGTGACAGATTTTCATATGAATCGTGTTTAAAGAGAAAGAAGTACTAGTATGTGCCTATTGGTGCTTGAACTTTTTTTTTATTATTATTTTATTACTTGTTTTTCGGTATAACTGAACAGACCTCTTTATTCATTGCATGCAGTCAAATTTTTTCTTCTACCAGAAGGAAAGTTCCCTGCAGATCAGAACCTGATGTTGCTGTTGGATGTAAGTATGGCGGATATATCATATAATAGCAAGTCATATATCAGTATTATAATACTATACAATTACAATGACACAGTAACTGCCATTGGGGCTTCAATTAATATATTTGATGTTAATGAAACTTAAGAGGCTATAAGCTTTTAGCATTTTCTGAATTTATTTTAAAATCTTATGATCAGACAAAAGCAAATGTTGTACAGAGCATACTTGCCAATCTTGAAAACTAAAAATATATGGGGGAGATTTTTAAGGGGCGTGGGTGAGATTTAATGTGTTAGTCAGAAATGATAGGGAATGTTAGAATGGGGGATGCTGCGTGAATAGCAAGAGTTTTAGTGAAAAAAATAAGTAGTCTAAATATTATGGGGGGGGGGACATTTGGCAGATACATGTACATGTATGCAGAGGATAAACATCAATTTAGTATTGAATAAAGTGTTGTAGCAAAATGATATTACAAGGCACAGTTATTCTAACTAGCCTAAGTGGCACAAGTATTGAGCAAATATTTCAGTGAATTGTGTATTTTATATTGTCCTACAAGCAGCTTACAAGAGTCCTGGTGATCTTAAAGCTGCTGATCAAAGAGCAGGTATCATGCCTCCAGGAGCGTTTTAGTTGTTTGCTAATTCCAGCTATTTGTTATTTAAACACAGTTGATCAAATACCCAGTGTTTATCTATTTCTTGGTTTCTTTATGAGTTGAGTTTAGAAAATGATTCCTTTTTCTAAAAAAAAAAAAAAAATATTTTGGAATACACACAATACATTTTAAAATTAATAATTCCATGTAATTTATAAACTTGTGCATAACAAAAAAATAAAACGGGTGTAGATATGCTGAATGCTATACAAGTGACAGTAGATGTATATAGATATATACCACAAATTTGTATTTGCTTAAAAAATGTATATTAGACATGTATATGGCAGATAGGTACTGACACATGGCTTTTTGTTTTAATTAAATTTAATTTGTACCTCTTAATAGCTGCAATTGTCTGCTTCTGCAAGCTAATAGTAGAGCTTAGTGCACAACATTGAACCACAATATACTACATCACCTTTGTGGTTCAAATGTGCATTGCTAGCCGTGAACACTAACTTCTACATCAAATGAAGTCCATTTTTATTAAAACTGTAATTATGAGAAACCAAGATCTAAGAAAACACATTTTTGATTGACAATTTCATTACACAGTTTCGGCTTTTTGAAGCATCTGTAACTTTTGTTATAGCCAATTAATTTTGTTTCCAAAGCTCGACAACTATATTTAAATATAATATTATATTATGTTTGATTATAATTAACACACAATGTTACATGGTTCATCAGTTTGTTAAGTTACTGACTAGTTTTACTTTGAAGTTAAAACAGTTTTAAAAAGATGCTGTACACAATTACATGCATATATAGTTGTGTAGTATTTGAAACTAACTTAAAGGCATGAATGTTGTCATTGACAAAACTAGGGTATTGATATCCTGATGGACCTGAACTATTGCATGCTTTACGGCTGTTATTAAATTACCCAAGCGAGTTTTTGTTCCTGTTTATAGCATGGAAATGTTCTGTTTCATATGTATTTCATAAATTATTTGTCATTTAAAACTTCAGAACTACTCATTTATTTGTTTTGTTTTAATCAATATGAATGGCAACATGTGTTAGACAAAAAAAAAAGCTCAATTGAACTTATTAATTTTCTTCATCAACTAAAAAGTCATGAATAGTTTATTTTTCAAATATTTGAAGAAAGCAAGCATCTGAAAGCACTCACACATGCAAAAAATTATTCTTTTTGTAACAATTCATTTTATTGTTTTTTCATAGGAATGGTTTGTCAAATCATCATTGCAAGTCGATAACAGATTTGAAATCAAGCAATAATCTTCTCTCATTTAATGTTATTGGCCAATGCTGTCCCAATGTTTGTTTGTAAAACTTATCCTGAATTAATGTCCAAAATCTATCAAACAAGATAAGTGAGTAGTTGGGTTATTAAAGACAAACAGTTTGAAACTGGAGCTTGAATTTTGCTTATTTTGCTAAATTTAAATTGTCTTGTTTGTTTCAGTTAAATCAGAAAGTTCAAGATACAGAGGTGAATATGTCTTGGCTGTGATGAGTGTAGTCTGCACGTTATAACTACCTCACTAGAGTGGTACAGGAACCGATCAATAATCAAACATCCAACTTGACACTCAATGTCTTCTGTAGCCTCTTTATACTTTGTATGCAATGTGTCTGCCGTGTGATATATCAGTGAGACAGCACTATAAAGTCACCATAAGTGCACACTGTCGCAAGCAGACACCTTCTCGATATGACCGATACATGAGTTAAAGGGACGCTTAATCCCAACAAACAATTGTATACATGTACACTGTTACCATGTTCATAGTGGGTTGTCATAGTTCTAATATATTCCCAGTCTGTTCCTTTAACTTTTACCAGCACCATAGTCCAAACAAGCAAAATTATATATTCTAGATCTATTATACAACATATAGCAGAATTCAAGAAAATGTCATTAGTCTGAACCAAGTTTTGCTAGTTTGGGCATAGGACTAGTGCCTCATGTATTCCTATAAACAATTTGAGATACAACACATAATCCTTGATAAATATAGGTTCCGCAACGAGTGAGGATGGGATATCGGGTTATATCTCACTAGAGTTAGTTAATTTTCAGATTTTACAAAGAACTTTGGCAAGCCTCGGTTCTTTGTAAAATCTGAAAATTAACTAACTCTAGTGAGATAAAACTTGATATCCCATCCTAACGAGTTATGGTGCCGTTTTCTCCTACGATTTTCTGTCAGTAAAAATATCGCTTGTTGACATT
>JAUMGZ010224824.1:0-11285 GCA_032359645.1 Pododesmus macrochisma
AGTCAGTGCGCTTTATAACAAGCAGACACAATCTGGATTTGATCTATACATTAAAGGGACGTTAAACTTCAATGAAACAAACGCATACTATTGATCATGAGTATCTGATAATATCCTATTTGATTCCCCTGTGTACAACACCTTTTTTTATTATTTGTATTAATGTTACTGCATAGAGTAATTTATAGCATCTGAATTTAGCATATTTGTTTCAGTGAATATTTATTTAAAGGGAGATAACTCCTGTGTAGTACCTCCCGCACTATAAACAAGATCACGTAAATTCTTTGTTTTGAGAAAAGAAAACATAGAAAACAATCGTGGAAATCCATCTAAGAAAATTTTATATTTTTAACGGTTATTCATTACAAGAATCAGAAAGTTATTGTGATTCATTTCTACAAACATTTTTTACATCAGAATATTGTCTATCCACGCATAGATTTGCCGAGATAGAGGATTTTATTCCTTTGTTTCAACTGACTTCAGATTCCACGATTCTGACAATGCTGGACTCTCAGAGCTAATTTCAGCCCGAGTCGGTATGCCGAACGGTTATTCACGCATTGATTTGCCAAGATAAAGGATTTTAATTCCTTTCTTTCAAACGTCTTCAAAGTCCACTATTTTGATAATGTTGGACTCTCGGGGCCAATTTCAGCTCGTGTCGGTATACCGAATATTGGGGCAATCATTTATCAGAAGACTTGATGATTTTGTTAACAATATAGCAAATCGAAAAACCCAAACGATATTCTAGGACCGTATAAGTCCGTGGGCATTGGCAAACAATAAGAAAAGTTAACGTTGGACGCAAACCGAAAAATGAACCAAATAATCATTTATTAACTAAAAATGGAAACATCACGAACTTCTATTTAAAAACTTGGAGGGAAAGAGTCACGTCAAATTTTAATTAAGCTGATGCAAGTGTTACACTGTTGGGTTACGGCGGAGCTCGTCTTAGTTCTATACAATGAAGAGGTATGTCACTCCTTCAAGGCAAACAGTAAGACATTACAATTTTACAGTCTGCATCGACATCGAATGATTAGTGTGATGACCAGGTACAAGTGTCTGCCATTTTTGGATTATTATAGATTTTGGGATGACTGTTAGATGTAAGACTTACACATAATGTTAAACAAGTGATAGTCTTACAGGTTTTACTCAGATTACCTCCACGGATTTTCATAAGGTACAAGGTCGATACTGACTTGTTAAATCAACGTGTGGACGATTTTTATCATAAGCTCGGTGACTACTTGAAATGCGTAGAGGAAGCCAAATTGTTCAGGTTGACCGGCTTTTGGGCTAACACATCAAGTGTTTATGAGTTGAATGGCGTCCATTTTAATTATGAGGATTATAGAAAATATTATTATAATATAAGAGGTGCCATGGTGTCATCCATTCGACAGATTGAGCGAGACGGTAATATTAAATTACTTTAAATTTAGGTCTATGTCCCTATTTGGTCGGGATATTATTAATTTTACAAGGTTTACATCACCTTGGCACTTTATGCAATATTTATATCTGAACCCCTATATGGTCGGGGTATAATTACTTTTACAAGGTTTACGTCACCTTGGCACTTTGTTCAATATTAAAATCTATATCCCTGTCACAGTATCGGTGAAAATCCTGGACGTGACGTTACGCCCTTATTAACCAAACTATATGGTCGGGGTATTATTAAGTTTTAGAAGGTTTACATCATCTTGGCACTTTGTGAAAAATGCATATCTATGGCACCATATGGTTGGGGTAATATTAATTGTTACGAGGTTTACATTATCTTGGCACTTACATTAATTCAATATTTATGCATTTGCCCTTATATGGTCGGGATTATTAATCATATCATTTACGCGGCTATAACTTCCTATCCTATATATGGTTGGATAGAAAGGTTTATAATTATCATAATGAACCGTTATATGGTCGCGTTGATAATATTAACCCTAATATGGTTATGATAATGTTAATAATGATTAACCCATATAGGGTTTGTTTATATTATATACACGTGTATGATTATAATACGGGTTGATGATAATACAATGGGTAATGTGGATCAAATTAGTAGAAAAAAATAAGTTGTAATTTTCAAAAATGTGTTTTTACAGATGAGCAAAGCAAATAAGGGGCAAAGATAAAGGCAGGTGCCATCAGCTGCAGCTGGTTCAGAGGAACAGGCCACAGCACAACAGAATGATGTCATTTGTGGAAAGGGAAAACACAAAGCATACTCAGCGAGTAAATGATGAGATATAGTTAGTTCCAAGACGTCATTACAATTAAATTTCAATACAAACATAGTAGTATACATACACATATATTTCACAAAATCTTAAATAGCATTCCTATATAATGTATAAACAAACCTTTAATCAAGTATTGCACATTGCAATTGACAACAAAACAAGCAAAATGGTGTAATCAAGACTTTTAAAAAACATTAACATATCAACAATGAACACATTGTATATAACGATGTAAAGGTTACGATATACATTAAGCAAAATGTACTTAGTTATCTACGATAACAACAGTGTAATTAGGTGATAACCCTTTAAACTTTAAAGTTTGGCGACCGTATATCGGTTTCGCAATATCAGTTTTACTGTTGACGCGAATCAGTAGGAGTCTCTACACAACACGATACTGCACAGTTCAGATTCACTGTGTATTTATGTGAGTAAAGTTACGTTAATCGAGACTGAATAACCAACTTATGCATAGCTTAGTTTCTAACAGATACATATCAAATACACTCGAGGTAAAAGTAAGCATTTACACATACAACTGGTAGAAAGTCATACATGTAGTAAACCAGGTTCTTTATAAACAAGAGACCTATAAAAAAAAAATAAGTAAATCGAAACCATGACGATATTTTAGGCCGTAAGGCCATAGACATTGGCAAACAATAAGAAAACGTTGGAAGCACACAGAAAAAATGAACCAAGTATGCATTTATTAACTAAAAATGGAAACATCACGAACTTCTTTTAAAAAACCAGAAGCGAGACCAGGTGCTCGCGATATGGTAAGCGTTTCGTGCTACACATGTGCCACCAGCCGCGATGCCTCCGTGTCATTTCGGTGTATGGTAACCTTATCCACCAATTACAAAGGAGCAACAGTCTATAGGACATACATGTAAATACCAATCTGGACGAAATAGGACTATAATTATATTGTTGGCATTAGATTACTTTTGACTCAAGGGTCATGCTCAAAAGATGTTTTTGAAGTTTTGCAATTTTTCCCTATTTCGGAGTCCCTTGTGACTTGACCTTATCATTTAAACAAGAAACTTGTATCGCACTTTGTTTACCACATCATCATGACTTTGACTTTTGACCTTAATTTCCGAAATAAATCTGCTTCATAATGTTATTATGCAGTGTTTACCATTAAGAAGATATGAGATGTATACCTGGTAGTCAGATACTTCATTTAGACAAACCTGAATCCCTTTTCCCAATGATGCTTGTGTCCTGCCAAATTTGGTTGAAATATGCTCAATTTGTTTCTGAGATGTAGTTTAAATGCACTCGATCCAATTGAACCCTTTTACCCTAGTAACAAGCTAGTCCTCCTCAGGGGATCAGAAACTTATTTTGTATAATCGAGAATCTCTTTTCCCTAGGATGCTTCCAGCAAAATCTGGTGGAAATCTTCCCAAAAAGTTCTAAGGAGATTAAAGCTTAAAGTCAAATGTAACTATTTTGCCCCTTCCTATCTGGCCCCTTGGAGTCAGAGTTTTTTTTAGGAGAAACCGTCAAATGTATCCTTTTTTCCGTTTTTCTTGCCCTGGTGGGAGAATACCCCCTCAAAAACTTGATTGAAATCTGCCCTGTAGTTTCTGAAGATAATGAGTTGACAGGCGAACAGTCAAATGAACCTCTTTTGTTTCAGATCGCATTTAAGTATATTGGCCCCACCCATCTGTCCCCTGGGGTCAGAATAATTATTTGTACAATCCTGAATCCACTTCCCTGAGGATGTTCCCTGCCAAATTTTGTTTGAATCTGTCAAATAGTTTTAGAGGAGATGTCGTTTAAAGCAAACATTTACGATAGACGACGGACGACGAACAGGATTTGAATGATGAAAGTTCAAGTTGAACCATCAATCTAGATCTACAAAAACATGATAAGTGGAATCAACAAAACGAAGGACATTGATGAACCAACAAAAGCCGCGTCGAACAATCAAGCACCTGAATAAAACAAAATACATCGACATCACAATAATCCCCAAGACAAGTAATCCATGCGAACATACTTTGGACGGTTACCACCCACGAACCTACGTGGTGTGCTTACATTGGTTAATTAGGCCTCAACCTTTCCATTTCAAGAATAAGATGAGAAGTCTTAAGTATGGACATACATTTAAAATTATAATAGATATACTTCATAGCGCTGTAAAATCATCTCAACAACTAACCGCCAAGATAATTTGTCCATAAAAATCTAACCAAGAAAAACATATTTACACATTTACAAAAGATAATTCGAAACACGATCAATGGATGTAGCCAATAAGCATAAAGCCGTAAACAGAGGCTAATACATAACTTCCATATATAGCAAAATATATTAATAGTGACATTGAATAACACCCAGTTTGCTCGCAGAGGTAAAACAGCAGTAACCAATCAAACTTAAACTGCCATATACATATATATCTATGTATATATACGTAAAAACAAAACAAAAAACAAACAAGGGGTTCGCGGGGGACGACAAAAGCACGATCAAGTAACTACCACTACATACATGAATAAAGAGCATCAACAGATCTAGAACAAGGGCTATTTACAAACAAACAGTAGCTACATCAAAAATGCACAACCAAAACAACGTTTAACTTAATGTCAAGATACTTTTGCCAATGATCAATTTACTCTCTACAACATAAAACAGCACAGGAACTGTGTATTTTGATATGATTCAACAGAGTAAGTCTTTTTAGTATAAAGCATTTTTTTTAAATTTAGGATTATAGACTACGATAAATTTAATTATAATGTCCCTTTGTATAAGTAAGGACAGCTAGGTTTGCAAAAGAAACAATAAACCGAGACAAAATCATCTGTGTACAACCGACCTACCAACAAGACCAGGTTTAATTTTAACAAAAACATTGGAGGACACCAAATAACGCTCGAGACCAAGCATTATGTAAGGGTTGCAATTGATACTCTCTGTGAAAATACATTTGAATCCAAAAGCAAAATGTTCGAGGAAGACGTTTGTTTTATACCATAAACGTTAATTGAACAATATTGCTGTGGTTAGATGACGAAAGTCCAAAGGAACAAAATGCAGCAATACATAATTAACGTCAACGGGTTATTCACTGTGAATGAACACAAGTCCTAAAATCAGCAGATTACTGTTTTAACAATTGTTTAATAGTATAACATCAATCAAATTTAGATTACAAGACAAATACAGCAGTATAAGTTCATATATATTTCAAAAAACATATTTTGTTTATTAAAAATCAACCTTGCATAACTTATAAATCTATTATACATAAATCTGATAGCTTACTGTGCTCTAGTCGATAATATTTTACCCGAGGTGATGGTTATCATCTAGTGTTATATTGCACACAGCCATGGACAAATTGAAATGTTAATTCATTTTTATTCCACAACATGATTTGTTTTAGCAATGCTGCTGATACTGGACTTGATTTGCCCCTTCATTTGAAAATTTAATGACAGTCTGATGACTTTTGATTTTGAAAATTTATCACGTTCGTTCTTTTATTTAGGTTGAATAAATCGGACACATAGTTGAATCATATATATTTCCTCATATATAGAATTATGTCAGCGAGTCAAGTATTGTACGTTGCAATTGATACTCGCTGTGAGCAAACTCAATACCTAGCATCAGTGAATTACTGTGTTGACATGTATTTAGTTGTTAAAACATCAATAATTAAATGTCATTACAAACAAAGCATCATAAATAAACATATATTTTACAAAATATATTTTCAATACAAAATGACAGTCACACAGATTTCAAAAATCTACAATCAAATATTGTACATTTGAATTAACAATTAGCAAGCAAATTTAGTTCATTCAATACTTTTTACAACAAAATAAACTTAATGACAATTAACACAAGGTATAAAACGATTAAATATTAAAAATTTGAAAAGCTTTAAGCAAATTGTTATGTATTCATAAAAGAAAACAACATAGGGGAAAACCCTATTAATTTGTAAAAGTTTAGACTGGCAACGTTATGAGTAGTCAGTAGAACGTGATTTCACAACAGTAAAACCACTGATATACGGTCGTAAATCTTTAAAAACAAAATAAAATGTGTGATCCCTTGTCTAAATTATTACACAAAATGTTACCACAAAATCCAGTTTCTTTTTGGATTTGTGCATCAAACGACTTCAATACAAGACCAAATAACCAACAAGCGCAGAGCTAACTTCTCTAACATATATCGATCTAATGCGTGTACAACAGAGGTGAAAAGTAAACATTCACAAACAATTCAGCATAACATTTTATAAATTTGAAAGTTCACATTTCATTTTCAACAAAACAAACAACGCTTGATACCGGTCTTGTGAGTAGAGAGTTTTAACTTGTAAATTGTCTTTAATGTTGCCATGATTGTGTTTTCTGTCGGGCTAGATCAAGCATTGGTATCTTTAGCATCAATTCTAATCTAAAGCATGTGTTATTTATGCTACGATCTTTCGATCAAAAAATCGACGCAAGCATATAATGCATTTCCCTCCTTGGGCATTGCATCATCACACTATGTATGATTCTAAGTGAAGGTACACTGTATGTGTCAGACATTTTGTTGACCCCAATAAATGCCGCGGTTAAACGCCGCCCTGGTGATTAGGTTGGGGGCAGTTTATATTTGCTTTAATTTAGTAAATTAGGACGTAATAACCAACCAGTTTGGCGTTACAAATAGATTAAATTAGAATACGTTTTTGTAAGGCTTAGATTTGTTTTCAAAAAAATCAACTCTTAAGTAAAAAGAAAATGCAAATGTAAGTGCATGAACAATGGTGAACAACACACAACTCATCTGTGTGGTCGTGACCTGCCTACAGTCCCATGTTTAATTCCAAACGAAAGTAGTCTACGGACGCTGAAGAAATAATTATCTTTTGAAGTCTAAATAACTTAAATCAACAGTGTAATAATTTATGTTCATGTCCATTATAAAATGGCTGTTTATCATTAATTAGTTCCGGCAGTTTTTTTGGATGGTTCATGTCTCGAACTTTTCTTCTTTTTCTTTCTTTGACAAAAGTTAATTAAGTCCACTGTGATGAAAAGTACAACAGGTACAGCAAGAATCAAGGCAGCCAACCATCCAAGGGTCGTTGATGACGGACGGTTATCCACAGCACTCGTCTTTGAACGTATAAACACTGTAAATATATGAGAAGATTAATTGATGTTATGAGTCTTAAAGGAGATAATTTTTACTATGATCCGATTTATTAAATTCTGTTTAAAAATTGTGAATAATGCGACAATGTTAAAACGCTTCCTTTTGAATATCTAATGTAAGGTGAGAAGAAGATATAGAGATTGCATGATCTGGTTTTTCTATAACACATTTGTTTGGTATAATTTAAACGAATTTTGATAATTAGATTATTTATTTTACGTTTCCTTTAAAAATCACAGTAGTGAGACATATCTTTTTTTATGGACAGGGTTGCTATATACCGACATGACACGGAAACGTTACGTGTAACAGTTGTGTAACAGGAAACGCTTACTTAATTACAAGTATTTCATGCAATGTTGTGTACACTTAGTACCGCTCTTACTTTTATGTTCATATTTTTTTTTTATTATACATGTACACATGTGATTGTCAGTGAGTGTGCATTTATTTTTTTATTTAATATATATCTGCGTGTTTTCTATAACCGTTTAAGGAAAGGACTCAAATAGACTTGCCTGCTGTCCAATTCCTGTTACAAATTAATGTTTGTAATAAAATATTGAAATTGAATTGAAATTGAATAGCAAGTACTTTTTTCCTGTATGTTTTTAATTGCAGTTTCCTTTGTATACCCCCACTTCAACGATGTGGGTGGTATACAGTGTTGCTTTGTCCGTGCGGCCGTGCGGCCGTCCGTGTCTCCAAACAGTTTCAGGAGCATATCTATCATGTTTGCGCACCTGTTATAATGACACTTACTATAAGGACACCTTTTTGGAAGGCGGTGCGTCGCGTACCCTAAATAAGTCACTGCTACCTCTATTTTGACCTTTGTCCTACATTATTGAATATCTCTCATGTTTTTCCATATAAAATAATGAAACTTAGTATATGGGTACTTATGTTGAAGGAGGTGTGTCACATATCATAAGTAGGTCACAGTGACCTCTCCTTTGACCTTGACCTTTGCTTTGACTTACATTATTGAATATTGGTTTCCGGAGCATATACATGTATACCGTGTTTGTTCACACAGTGTTTTGAAACTAAGTATATTGGTACGTGTGCTTAAAGTGATGTGTCACGTATCATAAGTATGTCACAGTGACCTCTACCTTGAACCTTGACCTACATAATTGAATGTTGGTTTCCATGGTGTATAGCATGTTTTTTTCACATAGTGTAATGAAACTTAACAGATAGATACTTGTGCTAAAGGTGGTGTGTCACATATCATAAGTAATTCACAATGACCTATTCCTTTACCTTTGACCTTCTTTACTAAATATTGGTTTCCTGAGCATATATCCAATGTTTTGTCACAAATTGTAATGAAACTGAGTATAAGGGTACTTGTCTGGAATGCGGTATGAAGCATACCATAAAATATATCACTGTGACCTCTACCTTAACCTTTGACCTACATTATTGAATATTGGTTTCGGAGAATATCTCCAATGTTTTTTTACATCGTGTAATCAAACTTGATATATGGGTTTTTGTGAGTAAGGTGGTATGCCGCGTACCATAAATAGGTAACTACAACTTTACCTTGATCTTTGGCTTGCATTATTTAAAATTGGATTCTGGGGTATATCTTCCCTACTTTTTCACATACTGTGGTGGAACGTAGTGAATGGATACTTGTGCAGAAAATATTGCTTCACATACCATAGTTAGGCCACTGTCACCTTGATCTTAGACCTACGTTATTGAATATAGGCTCTTGGAGCATATTTCCCCTACTTTTGCAATACTTAAATGGAACTTAGTATAAAAGTACACAAGTAAGGTGATGTGTCACATACCAAAAGTAGGTCACTGTTACCTCTGCCTTGACATTAGACCTACATTATTTTGAATATGGTTTTCAATAGCATATCTCCTACAGGAATGATACTTGGTCAAGTTGGTGCGTAAGTACATTCGTGAAAGGAGGTGTGTTGCTAACTTTAAGTGGGTCAGTATGACCATTTCTTTGTCCTTTTGACCGAAATTATATCTATTTTTTGTTTCTCTAGTATACGTTTACACATACACTATTGACCTTGCTATATGCAAAGGGTAGATGCATTTTAAGCGGTGTACATTAAAACGGGGGTATCTACGAAGCCCCCATCCCCCTCCTCTTTGAGTTGCATCTAGTTTAGTTAATAATTATATATTTTATTCTGTTTGCTTCCCACGTTTTCCCTTTATGTGTCCATGTCTACGGCTAATGCATATCGTCTCTGTCTTTTGTATTTGCTGCTTGATATATAAAAGTCTTAAACAAACTGTTTCGCCGATCTAACTATCGATTTATGCGATAACTCTTAGTAACTCCTAATCTACACACCAGGGTAGTAAATCGAAAAACCAAGACAATATTTTAAAGCCGTAAGTCCATAAAGACAGTGGCAAACAATAAGAAAACGTTAGACGCACACAAAAAATTAAAAACAAATTACATTTATTAATTAAAAATGGAAACATCACCAACTTCTATTAAAAAACTAGAAGCGAAACCAGGTTCTTGCGAATTGGTAAGCGTTTCCTGCTACACAAGTGTTACCCGCCGCGATCTTTCCGTGTCATTCCGGTGTATGGTAAGACATTCTATTTTTTCATTATCTTTCTCATATGTTCCTTTTTAATTTATTATTGTATTTAATGTTTTCCCTGATCACTATGCATTTCGGTAATTTCATTTCGACACAGAATAATTCTTTAAATACCGGACGTTTCTTTTTTCTGTACTGTTAATTTTTCCTTCAACGTTTTCAAAAAGGATCGAATCTGTTCATCTGTCTCGTTCAACTTGCATGCACACGTGCATTTTTCAGTCACTGAAAGTAAACAGTGGGAAGATAAACTAAAATTGATCAAGAATAAAGGAGCATCTAATTATGGCGTACATGTCTTATTAGATGATAGAAATGTTCAACACATCAATTGATTTAAAATAGAACAACAATCAGTTCAATACGACAGTTGTGACACCAAAATGACTTCACATTCTATTCGCCTAAAATACAGTACATATGGTCAATACAATCGAGTATCATTTCGAATCTACCTACAAACATCGAATTTGCTTATTAAATGAAGTTTAAAAGTAGGTACATATATGATACATTATATACAAAGGTTGACATAGCATGAGAAACATAAATTTTTTTAAAGAAAATAATTGAAATATGATAAATGGACAAATGTGTGTTTTCTTGAATCATGACATATTAAGACTTGAGGCCTTGAGAAAGGTCCCTTTGCGGTCTGTGTAGAGTCATTTTCAAATGCCCGTCTCTGTTTTCGATACATTGTGCTTGTGACGGTTTGATGATACTATTGTTTGTTTGCAAATATCCTTAGTTCGATTGATTTTATTTTTTCTTGTTTAAATACATGAATTACAAGATTGCAAGAAACCTTTTTTACAATGGAGTTCACATTTAAGATGAGATTAAGTTTTAATAGGCATATCCGTCGTTCATTGAAATGAGCATAGGAATAGATAGAAACTATAAACTACTCGAAATCAAAAAAGGAAACAACTATATGGCTGATCAAATAAGCGAATTGTAATATAGAGTTGAAATGACATCTGCAACAAGTAAAAACTTGATACGTATAACATACATGGAAACCCGTATAAACTCACAGTTTGCATGTATCTCTATTGACGTGGCTAACACATCACTTCCTGTGCTTGCTGAAAATACACAAATGGAAAATAAGTAAATCAAAAAACCAAGACGATATTCTAGGCCGTAAGTTCATGGACATTGGCAAACAATAAGAAAACTTTGGACGCACACAGAA
>JAUMGZ010224835.1:0-11284 GCA_032359645.1 Pododesmus macrochisma
TGAAAATACCATTACTTTAGATTTTAGTATATTTACTTTAAGCTTCCACGTGTTACAATATTCATTAAAGCCATCTAAAAGATGTTGTAATTCTGTTTCGTTATCTGCTAGAAGTATAGTATCATCAGCATTAAGGAGAATTAGTAATTTAACATGCATATGTAATTCATTTTCTAGCTCTTCAGAAATACATTTTAGACCTGCAAGATCTTTATTATAATGATATGTCTACCAATTTGGTTTAAATATAAGACATATATCTGTTACCGCAATATAATGATAATGAATCTTTATTTGAAAGACAAAAATCTAAAGTTGTCTTGACGTTTTACATAAACGATCTATCATGATTTGACCACCAATTTGGTTGAAATGTACGAAATTTATTTGTAACCACAATAAAATGATAAAGAATATTTCTTTTTAAAGATGAAATGTAAAATCGTCTTGACGTACAATCGTGTTTCAATGAACGAGACTGTAAAACTGTTCACTCTTGGCAACAGAATTTCAATCTTTGCTTGAGCAAATTCATATAATGTTTTCTTAAGACTTTTTTATATTTATAAAGTACGTTTTCGACATGATGCATTATCGAATGAAAACAACGAGACAGTCTCATAACGTATGAAATTTCATGAGTTTGGAATATACGCTCGTAAGGATATTCGATAACAAAGTGGGAATTTCGATGCAAAAATATGCAATTACGTTACAAAAAAAAACTCCATTACAATAGAAAAGGAAACAAGTCCTTAAATGAGTATTCTACCAATCAAAATAAATCGAGATATAATATTAGTTGAACATGTCTTTGGCAGGGTACACGTTCCAATGTTCCCTATCAAGATTATATATTCCCAGGGCCAAAGGAATATTGTTTATACATTTATCGTTGCGATATAATCAAGATGCACTGCAGTTGTGAATTTAAGTTTATGGTTTTAATTTGTTCCTTGTAAATATGAGTTCAAGATAAGCCAATAAGAATGTATCGATATGTTCAGGGGACTATATAACAAGAGTTGAGCGCGGAATTGTTACGTGTAAAGTCTAAGATCTCGTTCAATATACAAAATACAAAAATGCAGTTTGCAACATGCCTCCGATAAATATGATTTTTACAAGAGGAAAGAGCGTATACTCCTTGTGGGGCACCCCCGTCGCAAACCCTAGATCAGGCTTTGAAGTAGCCGTTATGAATGTACGTTATAGAGAAAATTATTTTAGAATAGACAAGACTTCTGTAAATCAAAGCTTCAGAGCCAAAGGGGAAACAGCTACAAAAAATTCATGATGGTAATGATGTACAAAATCCATACCCAAGCAAAAATACAAAATTGTCTTGCCAAAATTAAAATGTGCGCGTAGTCGAAACAGGAATTTTTAACTGCTGTAATCATCGTTTAATTTCAAGAAAAAGTCTTAAATTAGGTTACTTAAACTAGAAATATAATTCAACTAGGTTGAGTTTGCTCCAAACACTGCTATTATTGATGTATTGTGATTTCTAAAAGCGATTCATGTAGGATATATGAAAATCTATTGGTTGCTTCCAAACGTTTAACATAACAAGAGAAGCAAGTCCACACATCCTTCAAAACAACGATCTATCATGAAATGGCTACCAATTTGGTTTAAAAAATATATGAAATATATTTATTACCGCAATATAATGATGATGGATATTTATTTTGAAAAGTGAAATGTAAAATCGTCTTGACATTTTACATAATCGTTTGTAAATGAAATCAAATTGTTCAAGGAAATTCAATCTTGAGCAAATTCATATAATAACTTTGAAGATTTTTTTCATTTTTATCGAGTTCGTTTTCTACGTAATGGATTATTGAGTGGAAATAACGCAGAAGTCTCATAACTTACGAGATTTCACGAGTTTGGAATATAATCTAGTTGTGATGTTTGATAACAGAGTGAGATATTATAATCACGATGTAATAAAGTGTACAGTGTTGATAACAATCCCAAGGCCGTTTAAATATTTTAAGAAAGAAAGACTGCTTCAAAAGAATTATTTTAATATCTGATTCCAGAATTGCAATTATATTATTGAATTTATGAACCCAAGGGACAAAACGGCTAACGAATAAAGCGATGCATTAGTCGAGAACCATTCGAGATATATATTTTAATGTTTAATTTATATACAAGGAATATATCTTTTTACATTCATTATGGTGAGGTAACCAAGGTGAAATTTTATTATGGTTCTTAATTTATTGTCTCAATTTGTTCCTTCTAAAGATGAGTTTAAGATAACATAATCAGGAAGTATTTTTGTATTTAGGGAAAAATATATCATAGAAAAGGATTGGTCAGAATACTGTTAAAGTTTAGATATCGTTGCTTTGATTTTGTGATAACTAATTCCTGAAAAAGTCAAAAATTGGGTTACTATGAGTCGGAATAGCATTTAACGAGGTCGAGTTTGAAGAGAAATACTGCTATCATTGATGTATCGTTATTGTTTAGGCGTTTCATTGCATGTATTGGAAACGTGAAAGTCAATGCCATTGTTTGTGGTTGTTCAGGCGTTTCATTGCATGTATTGGAGAAGTCAATGCTACTCTATAGATGTAGGATTTCTAAAAATAAGGGTTGCATTGTAATGTTTAACATAGTTAAAAAGAGAAAGCAAGTACAACCGTCCTTCCAGAGGACAATTATTCCGATAATTGCTACATTTGTTTCAATTATGTTTGAATTCTAGAAAAGTGCTGACTCATGATAAATAATATCAAAGATGAAAATTGAAATACGAAATTGCCATTTTGTTTTTTTATATAAACGGTTTTAAATGTACAATGTCTTCTGAATTACATTACTGTCATGCTATCCCCTTCCAAAGGACAACTTATTACAATAATGGCTACATTTGTATCAATTTGTTTTGATTTAAAGAAATACGCTACCTGATAAGAAAATCAAACTGATGAAATATAAAGTTGCCATGATTTTTTATATTAACGGTGATTTATGTACACCGTCTTTTGAATTAAGTTACTGTCGTATAATCAATTTTGTATAAAGAAAATTAGTCTTTTGTTTGAGCAAAATCGTATAATACTTGCCCAATACAGTTCCTTCAATAGCTGTTTTTACAAAGTGCGCTATACACAATGTACTTACCACAAATCATGACGCTCGTTTCGGCGTTTCAACGTTACCAAACAATTACAAGACACGTACATGCCGTACTTCATATTGTACGGCAAATACATATATCTCAATTTTTTCAAAAGTAAATATGTTACCATTAAAATTTGTTATAAAGCCCCTTATCAAATCTTCAATTTCTCATCTCGTGTTGATTTTTTACGTCACTATTATCAAGGTAAATACATATCTTACCAATTAAACCTATTATTTTGAAATCCTTCGTCAAATGTAATCTTCAATTTTCGCATCTTCTCTAAACTGTGTTATAAGTCACAAAAGTCAAGTATCAGTTGTCAAGGTCCATTGGCATTATTTTAAACATCTTATTGTGATAATGTTCGGTTATTTATGACATTTACTGCAAATTTTAAATTGGAGAACATTTATCTATAGCTGGATTTAGTACTTAATAAACGTAATGTTATGTACATTAGAGGTGTAAATATATTTGGAAGTAGTAATTCGAAAAACCAAGACGATATTCTAAAGTCGTAAGTCCATGGGCATTGGCAAAAAAAAGGAAAACGTTGGACGCAAACAAAACAAAATAACCAAATATACTTCTATCAAAAAAACTTGAAGCGAAACCAGGTGCTCGCGATATGGTGAGCGCTTCCTGCTACACATGTGTCACCCGCCGCGATGCTTCCGTGTCATTCCGGTGTATGGCAACCCTTTCCACTGTTAAAAAAGAAAATCATTTTGCATTTGTAGTATTTATATTGACAAGTATACGGTTTGTTCGGTAAAAGAACTGAGAATTAATTTTTTGTCACAATTAATTAACGGTGACTTTTGGTTTTTTCCAGGGAACATTACATGTTCTATTCAAATACTGTTTCCATACCATGCAGATGTCTATAACATAACCTTGTCGCGAAACAATGGAAAACGTATCAAAATTGATATCCAATCACAAACCTTTATTCAACGAATACTTTTAAAAAAAATGTAACCACAATACCCACACAGTTATCAGCTAGAAGGTACAATGAATTTCCAGAGTTTTAAAACAAGTTATCACAGGAAGTCTACCTTGTCATCGATACAAGTATTGAAAACCTAGATGTATCGCTGTTATAATTGATAGACAATATCAACCGTTAACAGTTAAGACAAAGTCGGACAGTTACCACAAACAGAAGCGGGATGACAGGACACTGAATAAGACCAAACGTTTATCAAATTTAAAAAAAATCTAATTTCGAAAAAAACAAGATCATTGGAATCTTCCGGATAAAAGACATTGACAAACCAACAACAGTCGCATCACACCATGCAATACATGAATAAAAGGGAGTTGACATGACGTCACAACAATTCTCGTGACTAGATATGCATGTGGACAATGCCATCAAACTCTCTGCAACACATCCCAGGACAAACTATTTCATTTTTTTAATACCAACTTGTTATGACATGGTATTGATACTGTTCAAAAAGTGAATTTTTTGTAACAGTGAAATACGGAATTAATGATTACAGTTGAAAATATTAGCCTTTAATGAATATGAATATTTTGTTTTCTAGAAAAAACTCACAACAAAGATTAAGATAATGTAACTTCAAAAAAAATTTATTAAACCAGAAAAAGGCACTGGATTTCACAAATCCATCACATATTGACTAGTATACGATCATTGCATAGCAACAAATAATAGTTTGTATAAAGCTGAAAAACAATCATAAATATAACAAAATCATACTATCAATTTAAAATAGTTTATGGTAACATGCAACATTTTACTATAATCATCATAATATTAATAAGTTAAGTCAATAGAGAAAATGTAAGATACGTATTGAAATGAATAAGAAGAACATGATTATAACAGGCATGACTTAGTTGAATAAAGCTGACAATTTGTATGCAACATTACAACTAAAATGTTTTAGTTTTAAAATCGTCTTGGTTTTTCGTGTTTACTACTTTTAAGTTATTGCACATTTATATTAGTAGAAACAGAGTTTTTTTATTTGATAATTATTTTGTTTTCGATAAGCGTTTTGAATAATATAATTGTATACGTGTATTGATTTACAAATATACTTGTATTTAATTGACCTTCTTTTTATAATATTAAACGTTCAAATTGCTACTTAATTGCTATGAAATTCTAACGGTACTTGCAATTTCTATTTTTTTTTTTAACTAAAACCACCTAACAATCTTCCTTTCTTGAACTTCAAAAGCTTTATGATCAATAAATGTGAAGCGTTATTTAACACAGGTTTAAAAGTATGCACAATTTGAAACTAAATCAAAACAAAGAAAATCGCATTGAACGGTAAATATTTCTAACTAATGCACAATGGGATTGCTAATTAATTACAAAACCAGTTGTTAGTCCGGTATCGATTTTGCGTGTCATTTGTTTTTAAAATGATTATATTTACATAGAGTTAAATCTTGTGCATGACGAGTTTCTTATATACTTAATTAAAATAAAGAACTTATAAAGACGTGAAATGAACACGTTGTTCTTTTAGTTTATTTCAATTATTAGTTTTTGTAAAGAAGACTAGCATATGTATTAAAATCAAAGATCAATATTAAGGGTTATTGCATAACAGCAACAGTTATATTGGAAATATAAAAAACAGGACGAGTGGAATGAAATACATTATGGTAATGATTTGAATCACAGTCGACGAAAAGTTTAATCGGGAGACATTTAATAGTTTGAAAGATTAAGGAATTATCAAAGGCGTTTACTAAAGAGATGAAATATGGTTATTCTACACCAGAAAAGTAGTGCAAACATTGTTGTAAAACATGGGATTGTTTCTATGCAAAAAAACCCGGACGTTTTGACGGGATGGATTTACCACGGACGTCAGACTGAACATTCGGGTCAGCGTTTACTGTTGAATGCATTTGTGGGAACATTTAGTGTGGTATAACAAATAAAATCAACCTCAATAAAAAGTTACATGTTAGTTATAAGTAAGAGTAATGTTAATGCTGTGGTTACATAACTGTTGCCTCATCTGTGAACAGCTAGGTGTCGTGCAGGGATACATGTCCGAATGGTAGTGCCCACAATGATTTTCACTTCCAAACATGCGCGGGACTTGCGAACCGGAAGGAACATCATATCGGTTCTGTAATGTCCTCTGATTGAATGTTGGATCATTGTAAGAGCCACATTCATTAAAACTTGTTGAATATGGTTGATCACTTGATTTACTGACATGTTCATTGTGTTTTAATGCCAGTGAGTTTGTTATACTGTCTGATGGTCGTTTTAAATGCCTATCAGAGTTACGTTTCATAGGTTTTAGTTCTGCGTAGTGCGGTGGAGCTGTAGATGCTACAACTTGACATGAGTTACTCGTGGTGTTTGTGTGATTAGACATTTCAGAGGGAAATCGTGGAACAAAATTATTAAACATTTCTGATTCCGCTGTTTCATTGTAGTTTTGAACAGTAGAATCAGGATCCATGCCATTTAAGTTATTTACTTCATCACATAGTTTATTTCCACTTGAATCTTGCATTGATGCTTCAATGACATTGGACAGAAAGTGCGTTTCTTTTCCCTGCAAGGTTTTCGACTCCATCATACTTGAAGTCAAAGAATCAGAATCGGCTTCCGTTTTTACACGCACTGATGACATTGTGGAAGACGGCTTTTCGTTTTGTTCACACAAAAAACCAAAAGGGTCCTTATTGGTTTCACATACTCTACTAGTTTCAGCGTTTCTGAACGATCTCCAGTCCTGTTTCTCTATGTTGTCTGGTGGCACTGGATATATTATATCTGGAACATTACGAGAACCACACCTATGGAGCAAGTTCATAGATGTTTTAGAACAAAATGCTGAATTTTGAACAGTTGCATCAACGTGACCTCTAGGCTGGTTTGACATTGATGGAAATAATGTGGACAGCAAATTCTGCTCATCGTGATAAAATGGGCGATTGCCTTGTAACTCGCATGATTGTTTGAATAGTCCTGGTTGATTGTGGTTTGGTTCGAGCGATATTGACCGTTGCCAAGTCGACGGGGCTTCATAAATCTGAGGGGTACTGAACGGATTTGCTCTTCGGATAGCGTCTTGCTGTTGGTTTTCTATGTAAGCAGACTGGTACTGATTCACGTGCATGTGGGTGCATGTGCATTCAAACGGAGAACACGAGCACATATTATCAAAACCTATAAAACAAGACATGCATTTTACACATTTACAGTAGATGATAGGGGCAGTGTTCAAGACGATACGTGCAGACAAGGAGAGTCGTTATCACTTTAGTAATGTTACATCTCTGAGATAGAAATATATCCGATTTTCACTGGCTTATAAGTCATAAGGCATTTATTTTACACATTATCGAAACCTGTTTAATTGTAAGAAATATTACAGTTGACCAAGGAAGAATTGATGTATTTGTTGTTGTTTAATAAATTGAAATATGTCACTTCTTTCGCATTATACTTAATTGAGAATTCGTATGATTCCTAGTTTTATTGTAATTGTTTGGTGTCATCGCTTTATTCCCTTGTCATTTACTAATTAATCGATTTTACTTATTCATACTGCAGATTTCTTTGAATTAGTTATTTTCCAGGAAGAGACTGAACACGTTAGAGTACTCACTTTTAATTTTCTTTCGATGAAAGTCTTTATGGATTGGGCCTGGAATAGATCCTCCTCTTAGTCTCTTACGTACTGAAATATTCATCTGAAACACGACAGTTATTCAATTAGCATAATTGTCCAAGGAGTCTGATCATTTACAAATTAGATTACTTGTGGCAATTAATTATATGACGTTACTTAATGTAAACTTAATAAAACTATGTTAATATAACGATAATCCAGATAAAAAAACCTAATGATTGCACATTTCAGTATAATGTAGCATGAAAGTTGTAAATTCGAAAAACCAAGACAATATTCTGAAGTCGTAAGTCCATGGACATTAGCAAACAGAAGGAAAACGTTGGACGCGCACAGAAAACTTAACAAAGTATACATTTATTAACTAAAAATGGAAACATCACGAACTTCTATTTAAACACTAGAGACGAAACTAGGTGCTCGCGATATGGTAAGCGTTTCCTGCTACAATGTGTCACCCGCCGCGATGCCTCAGTGTTATTCCGGTGTATGGCAGCCCTTAGACTTACGCAAAAAATACACCGTCATAATTGAAATTAAATATATATTTCTTAAATAGTACATGTACTATAATTGCATTTACTTGAACGATATCCGTATTGAACCCTCCAATTATTATCTAACATTGAAAAATTAAAAAAATTACACATACCATTTATTTCATGTAGAATGAAGTCTTTTCATACTTGTATCATTACAAAAAAGTGGTTTTTATTCTAATGTTATAGACTGCTTGACAAGTTTACTGACTATACTCAAATTCAAATATTTTATTTTATTCCAATGTTTTATTCATACTGTTTATGCCATATTTATTTCGGATTATCATAAGAAATTGTAAAGAGTCTAAATATCATTTAAATTGCATAACAAGATATAATCTCAAAGGTAAGTACATGTATGTACGAGGTTCCTATTTGTTGTCAAATAATAAATATTACAAAAAAGATGTGTATAAAGAGTTTCTTTTTCTGTTTCTGGTGTATAAAAAGTTCATCCCTTCCAGTCCATCTATATAAAGTTTTATCTCCATTATGATTTCCCTAATATTAATGAGAACACTATCATAAGACGAGTTGTATCCCTCATACATAGGTAGAAAATATATTGGAGAAAATCATAACAATTTGGGTTTTCTTTTTGAAAATGACACTAAATGAATTAACAAAGAACGAACATTGATACTATTTAACTACTAATGAGTAAATACTTAAAATTTACCATCATTAACTTTTCTTGTTGCCGTATAAATTTGTTATGCCGCCGTGCCTCTGCAGATGCTTTGACTTCCGGTTTTCCGTGATCATGTACACCCTTGGCCTGGAAGTAAATGGCGCCATTAAAGTTCCTCCAGAAGTGAGTTACGGGGTATCCACAATGTCCTCTACATGGCAGTAATTCTAGTCGACCGGAACATCGAGAGTTTGGACATGGCTTTCCTATAAAATGATAGAGTAATGAAAGTTCAACGTAAGCTTCAATTTAAATTGTTTATTAAACTTTACTTTAGAAATTGTTTAAAGATGCTAAATGTAAGATACTGCAGGTATGTCTATACTCTTTGAAACTACAGTATTTATTTTTTTGCCAAATTCAATTCATAATATTACATTGGTTCCTTAAAATTATCAGCTTTATAGCTTGTTTCTCAATTCTCTTTATTAATTATGTATATATTATGTACATGCCATTTCAATGATAAAATATTGTTAAACAAATAAGTATCACACTTTAAGATTATCACACTGTTTAGAAATAATTCACTCAGTCAGTCTATTGATAATTATATTTTATGTATTATTATGTTAGAATTAAACGTCTTCCTTTGGTAGGCTTGTTGCTCTGCTCTTTCGGATGTACTGCTTTGTTTTGTATGCTTTTATATTTACTAACTTTTATCTTTCGCTGGGTGTTAATATGCCAATTAATTCGGTCTTACTTGTCATGGCTACCGTTCTATCAAATGTACTATCCTTGTTGAGATTCCGAATATTTCTGTGATTTTTTTTATATGTATATTTTAATTGCTATTTGCTTTTTCCTTGGTCGTCATTTCCTCTGATTCTAATGTCATCAAATTAAAACTAAGACAATTTGCGATGATGTACATACCAATTTGTTTTCGTCTAGCTTTGTCACATATTGCAGGTCGCAGGTGAACTTTATCTCCGTTGTCAAGGTTACAGTCATGACTGCAGACCAGTACTCCTAAACATGACTTCTTCAATATCAGTGCATTATGGTTGTTGGTGTTGCGCATGGCCCAGCCACTGACATGACGACGTCCATCTTCTACGTCACCACTGTAAACAAATCTGGTGTTGCCATCCGTCCACTCATTGAAGGTATCGTATTGTGTAACCTAGTCAAAACAGCAACACTTAAATCTAACTCATCATATGCTCGTAATAATGCTCAATTTTTTCTAAAAAGAAAAAACCCATTTACAAACGTTAAACTATTCTTATGAAGTAAACGTTCGTATTTCAAAGTTTACCAACCATGTTTTCTTGTTTCTTACAAGTGCATCGTGGTGCAACTATGTCTGAATTTCTCATTTTCATATAAAGAGATAACTATGAGAAATGAACAATGTTTCTTGTTTACTTTGCAAAATAAAACAAGGTAAATATATTACATATTTTGATTATGGTATGAAATGAAGTATGCAATATGCAGGAAAAATTACAATTGTATTTTGGTTTGTTTTCGTTACTATGAAATGTATTCGCTTTAAGACACGTGGTCAACATATATTGAAATTTAAATTGATTAGGCGAATTTTGTTTTTGATTTTCACGTTAACAAACAGTCAATAGACGAAAGTCAGACTCAGTTGACTTTGTGTTATTCATATAAATATTATCTATTAAGACTTTGGATATTTAATTAATCCATATCCATGCAATATATATATATATATATATTATGCTGTTTTACTTACGATTGGTAAAGAGTTATCGTTTATATCCCATTTATGTTTTGATGTTGTCATTCTGTCCGAGTTGTCTTGTATAGACGGAAGAAATGTGTTCTCTTCTGTAAGTGTCATGATCATTCATCTACATTTATTAAAAGGGAAAGTTTGTAAGTAAGATGTAACCAAAAAATCAACTTACACATGTTAAGAAAAGAAAAGTATTGTAAACTATTTAATCAAGAAGAAATAGGGTAAAAAGACCGAACGATATTGAAAAGTCACCACTAAAATGCACTTACAAACAGAAACGGGCATTTAAAAAATGACGTCAAACCAACAAAATGAGTGACCTCAATGACGTCAAACCAACAAAATGAGTGACCTCAATGACGTCAAACCAACAAAATGAGTGACCTCAATGACGTCAAACCAACAAAATGAGTGACCTCAATGACGTCAAACCAACAAAATGAGTGACCTCAATGACGTCAAACCAACAAAATGAGTGACCTCAATGACGTCAAACCAACAAAATGAGTGACCTCAATGACGTCAAAC
>JAUMGZ010224846.1:1246-11284 GCA_032359645.1 Pododesmus macrochisma
TGATAACCAAGGAAGAATGACACCTGAATCTGAGGGACTGATAACCAAGGAAGAATGACACCTGAATCTTAGGGGCTGATAACCAAGGAAGAATGACACCTGAATCTTAGGGGCTGATGACTAAGGAAGAATGACACCTGAATCTGAGGGTATGATGACCAAGGAAGAATTACACCTGAATCTGAGGGTATGATGACCAAGGAAGAATTACACCTGAATCTGAAGGACTGATAACCAAGGAAGAATTATACCTGAATCTGAGGAACTGTTGACCAAGGAGGAATTACACCTGAATTGTAGGGGCTGATGACTAAGGAAGAATTATACCTGAATCTGAGGGACTGATGACCAAGGAAGAATTACACCTGAATCTGAGGGACTGATGACCAAGGAAGAATGACACAATGAATCTTAGGGGCTGATGACCAAGGAAGAATTACACCTGGATCTGAGGGGCTGTTGATCAAGGAAGAATGACACCTGAATCTGAGGGGCTGCCAATTGTTTGGATTTTTCTTAGCTTCACTCATGGACTTTGTCAAACCAATGAATGGATGTTTGCAATCTTGTTAATTCTTCATCAGGTGGTCATCTTTAAAATGATATTACATGCTTTGCCTGATATAAGTGAAATGTAACTTGAAATAGGTTATTCTGTCACTGTCAACAAGATGCCTTTTGATTTCCAAAGATGGTAATCTTTATGACCAATTTCTTATATTCATACTAATATACCTTTAAGAGAAGCAATTATTGTACATGGGACCTGCTATATATAGAGTTATGAAACATGTTATGATTTAGAAAAAAGAATTTCTGTCTAAATTATGTTTACTACCTTAGTATCATATGTTTATTAAATGAATACTTTATGCTTTAATTTTCAGATGTTTATAGCCATTACCAAATTAGTCTTATCAACAAAGAAGGAACAAATGAAGAAGGCGCAGGAACAGCCGACTAGCTCTAGTGGTATCAGACTGACTGGTGCGGGGGGAGGGGGCAAGGGCAAAAAGAAGTGCTGTTGATAAATTATTTTAATCTGATTAGAAATGTTGTAAAATATGTACATATTATTGATTTCTTATTACCAAAATGTAGTAACAATATGTACAAAAACGATGTGATCATTTTTATATTTTCTCTAAAGTGTTGAAAAAATCTTTGAGCAAATCTTCATTTTTTTTTTAAATTGCTTAGAGTTGTAAACCAGGGTTTAAGTTCATAAATGCTATCATGTGTCTATAGAGGAGACTAGATTGCTACTGTAAAGTGTGTATATTTACCTCCCCTTGAGCAATGCTCAGGTGAGCTATTCTGATCAAGCAAGGTCCGTTGTCTGTAAACTTTCTTGTTTTCTCCTCATAATTAATTACAGATATAGACAAAGAACTTTCATAGAATGACTCCTTATGTCATTTATTTGTGCACAAGCAAAAAACGTGTTGG
This sequence comes from Pododesmus macrochisma, assembly GCA_032359645.1. NCBI lineage: Eukaryota > Metazoa > Mollusca > Bivalvia > Pectinida > Anomiidae > Pododesmus > Pododesmus macrochisma. The sequence goes on from JAUMGZ010224846.1 coordinate 2,696, forward strand.
TTGAAAATTCCAAAATGGCAGCCATCTTATAAAACTTGCTATCACATTTCCTCTGGAGATATAGACATAGACATGTGGGGTATTCAATTTAGACTTATTTGTACTTCGAATTGTGCATGCTTAAATATTCAATACAACAACTTATTTTAAGTGAATCAGCACAGGCCATCTTGTTATAATATCAAATCCTTTAATACTGTAATGCTGGAGCCATAGTCACTACGGGGTGATCTCTCCTTCCAAAACTATTAAAGTATATTTAAAATCTCTTATATTAAGAATGTTTCAACAAATTAAATTAAAGAAACAATAACAGTATGTGAGTTTAAAAAATAAAAAACTGAACTTAGAGAAGTTTAAAACCAATGATGGTTAATTTAAATGTGTGAATGAAGATCTCCATTCCTGCAATATATCTGTTACACTTTATTTACAACATCTTTTCATCAAGAAATGCTGCAAATAATTGCAGAGAGGCTTTATTTATTCAAGTGTATGATGAGGTGCTCTTGATGTGGCTTAGCAAACTTGTCGATGGTCAGATTTCTAAGATGGCTTCTAATCCATATATCCAAAATACTTAATAAATTAAATTTGATCACTTAATCCACCAGAAAAACATGGCTGCTAGGTACCATCTTTATAAAACTTATACTATCTATATATTTATCTAGGTGGTGATTTGAACATTTTCTATATTGATTCTCCTTGATCAATAAGTATTCCTGTGAGAAAATTATGTATTTCAAGTTCTAAAAATAGTTACACAATCTTCTTGATTTTCAATAGGAAGCAATCCAGAGATTTATAGGTGTATAGGTATAGTCAAAATATCTTTGAAAATCAGTTCTAGATGAGCATCAAGATTGGTCTGGATTATAAAATTTTACCTGTGTAGATCACATTATTCATTACTGTGGTGGTTTCACAGTGGATACATTAGTTTTGTAAACTTTCTTGTTTTGTTTGTATGGTATGAGCGATTATCATGAAGGCTGGTGTGATTTTGATTGATGTCTTCCAATGTTTCCTTGGTTGATTTTAAATCTAAATTTCAATTGCCAAAATTATTTATGTAGTTACATTATCATGTTTCCTTTTATTTCTTTACCTATCCGTAATTTTTTTTGAAGTTTATGAAAATGTTACTTCTAAAAATATAACACTAGGTTTTTGTAGAAATTTATTTAATATTCCAAGGTGAAAGCAAAGTATATGTTTATAGAAAATTCAACTGTATAAATATGGTCTATAAGTTTTGTTCACAACATTGGGTAAAGGTTATACTGTAGAAACAATTTTTGATCGATATATAGAGCTTCTTAACTTTGTTATCAATATAATTTCTTTGTCTTGCTTTATCATTAATTTTTTTGCGTTACCTCCCCTATGGAAACAACCTGAGTAGTTAAAAATATTTTTATGCATCATTTGGCTTCAGGGCATTACATAATTTGACAGTTTGTTTTACGTGTAATACTCTGGGTTTTATTCACTGTGTCACAAGGTATAAATAGAACTATGAGTAAAGTCAAAACTCACAGCAAAGTGTAGTAGTGTATGAGATTAAGATTATTCTGTATTAATGATTTGCTTCATTTCTGTGATGCTTCTATAACTTTGATGTATAATTATTGTTTTCTTATGTTGTTTATGGTTAATTTATCACTTAAAATGAAACTATTATAAGTACAATATTTACTTCAATTACTTCCATGCCTGCTCTTTTCCTTGATAGCAAAAAACTCCACCTACGAAATACATGTAATTCATACGAATGTACAATATTTACTTCAATTACTTCCATGCCTGCTCTTTTCCTTGATAGCAAAAAACTCCACCTACAAAATACATGTAATTCATACGAATGTTCAGGTTGTATTGGATATATAAAAAAGTGGAATATTGAAGTTTCTTTTACACGTTAGAAATTAAAAGATGTTAAAAGTTAAGCTTAATATGTTCTACTAGTTTTAAACTTATTAGTTAAGTGTTTGGTGGATTTTTTACATTGAATTAGGAGACTTATTTATTAGAATTACCTTCAATTCATGTACATTTGATAACATCATATGTAGTGATTCGTTTTCATGTTATACACACATGAAGGATGTTGATAGATAAATACACATCACCTATCAGTTCAGTGCTTGTAAATCGGAACAAAAATTCTTCTGGAGTCAAAATTTCCTCAAAGGCGGGAAAAGCTTAATATTTAAATTGTTTGAATAAATTAAACCAGTAATCAGCCAACTAAAGTATCACGCTTTTATTGTAATGTTACTTTGTAAGGCAAACATTAATGTTAAATGTTTCCTCTTCATGGACAAACCCTCTTAAAAAACCTCTCTGTAAAATAATATTTATTTTTTCAACTCAACTGAATTGTCCAGAATGAAATATCCCATAATTCATTTCAGTACGTAAGAAACACTTTTGAACACTGAATGAAGGTAACTAATAATATTTTACATGTCTGTCTTCATACCTTTGTAATTCTTTTTTCACTATCAAAAGTTACAAAATAAATATGTTTTGCTTTCTCACCTACCGGTATCTTTATTGACCAACCCATTGTCTACACGAATCCGCCAGTGAAGGGAAAACAAAAATAAACATTGACCTATACAATTGACGGTTTAAATATGACATTTATAACCTTTAGAACACTTCACTTAATTCCAGTATGAAGAATGCAACTATCAGTGGTACAAAAGAGTGTAGATGTTAATAGCTATAGTTATTGGTCAATATATGGCATTGAATATTTTTGTTATTTCCTGAAATAAGATCAATTGTATTAACAATTTATGATTTGTGATGCTGTTTTGAATGAATTGTTCATTTCAATCATGCCAACTTCAGTCATTAAATGATATAAAAGGAAACCTTTTGATGCATTCATCATTTAAAATCTTCATTTCATTGATTTATCTAATAAATGTTTACATTACAGAGATGTTTTATTTTACATTGTGTTTTTATGTCCAGTATTGTACAAGTCACGATACAAATTATATAATCACCGTACGAATTTGAATCATGGTGTAAGTCCACAGCAAAGCTTTGTGTATCATTTAAACACAGATTATAGAGACAGCTTTTGTATACAATGCTACAGATTATTTTTGTATGAGCATATTTAATTGTCGTTGATAAATTTAAAGAGTTTAATGTTACTTTTCAATCTTGTTTTATTGGAGAAATATAACAATGCAGAAATATAACAATGCAGCTAATATAAATGTTTTGCATGGCTCGTGCAGGAGAACAGTAACTGTTATAGCAAACTGACATTGTTTAACTGAAGAGTCTCTGCATTGCTATTGCTTTACTGTGTATGATCTGTACACATATGGACTGTAGACTTTTTATTTATGTGTTTATGTGTGTGCATGATTTTGTACTTGTTTCGAGAAGTTCTGTCACGTTGGTATTACAAGTTATATATAAATAATACATGGAATTTATCCAGCCATGACTGTCTATAGTTCTAGCAATTACTTTGTGTTGAAGTCATTTATTTAATTGAAGTATATTATTATAATTGTATGTGATATATAATATAGCCACTATTTAATCAATTCTTGTATATGTGTGTGTTACTTGACGTGTAAGAGTTGTCAGACCATATACCACTTAAATTGATAAAGTAAAGTTGAATTTTCAAAGATATTTATAGTTTTATCACATAAAATAATTCAATAATTAATATAATCTACAGTAGTTGTTCGGTTCATGCATTGGCATTATACAGGATGTAACAGTTTTTACCAGTCACCAGGATAGGAAATTATTGAATGCAAGAAGTGAATTCTATTGCACTGATTGACTAACAGTTACAGTACGTAGGTCATGTGATTATCTTCTAAACTGACTGACTTACTTTGAGGTCATGTGATTATCTTCTAAATAGACAGGCTTACTTTGAGTTCATGTGATTATCTTCTAAACTGACTGACTTACTTTGAGGTCATGTGATTATCTTCTAAATGGACAGGCTTACTTTGAGGTCATGTGATTATCTTCTAAATGGACTGGCTTACTTTGAGGTCATGTGATTATCTTCTAAACTGACTGACTTACTTTGAGGTCATGTGATTATCTTCTAAATGGACTGGTTTACTTTGAGGTCATGTGATTATCTTCTAAATGGACTGGCTTACTTTGAGGTCATGTGATTATCTTCTTAGTGTCAATAATAACTTCATGTGCTGTTAAAAAAGACATTAATAACCCTGAACAAAAGTCACACTTTTGCTGTACTTCTACAGTATACACAAACTCTGGATTTAACTCTTTGCTGTACATCTAAGGTATACACAAACTCTGGATTTAACTCTTTGCTGTACATCTAAGGTATACACAAACTCTAGATTTAACTCTTTGCTGTACATCTAAGGTATACACAAACTCTGGATTTAACTCTTTGCTGTACTTCTAAGGTATACACAAACTCTAGATTTAACTCTTTTGGTCAGTTAACCAGCCAGAAATAAATTTGTGTCTTTTAACATTGTTACTCACTAATTCATTTTTAAATATTTGATTATTCCAGAGTATATGGTAAGGTCCAATGTTTGTGTATGTTTCCACCTATTACATACGTTAACTTCATGGTATTTGGTACAATGTAGAAATACAACGACAATCAGACTTTAAAAATTACCACCATTACATACAAGTTGTACTTAATGAAACAAAAAAGATTTTAATCAGAACCAATCTTCCTCATGAGAGTATTGTGTGTGTAATTTTCTTTACACAAAATTTATGCTCATGGATAATATAGACTTAATGACATTTATATCGATCAGTTCTGGCTCATCATATTACACAATATTAAAGATGTAGAGGAAAAGAAAATTGTGTGAAACCTTTAGGTGAAATACTGTATGAACTAGTCATTTTCAGCATAAAGAAGTAAAATCTATTTTGAAGATTATAACATGAGTGTTGTCATGGCCGAGGCTTAAGGAAAACTGATAGGGGGCAAAATATTTCTTTTTTGCCACACATATATAATTATATATTTTCCGGGAATTTTGTCACAGAAAATTTGCAAAATTTTGGTGGGGGGAGGGAAATTGCCCTACCTGCCCCAACCCCCGCAGGCTTTGGCCCTGGTTGTCTGTGTGGTTTCATACCATCTTAGGTAAAGGATCACTTATTAATGGTTTTCTTGCAATCAAAGCAATTTAAACCTTAAAAATAGAGACTTGGATGATTATAGGATTAGTAATAAAGTCACAAACAGCTTGTAATCTGTATCTGGTAATATCATACCTGTGTGTAATATTATGTTGTTTTGATTTTTTTTAAACTTCATCAGCTCAAAGAATTTACTGATTTAGCATGTATATGTAATAATATGAAATACTAAGTAATTAAATTTGTCTAGGTTGGAGCTAAACTAGCCTTGCATCTTAAAAGAAGTCCCAAGAAAGTATCTCTATTTAATGGAACTAATTATGGATTAATCAAGAAATATTTTATGTGCCAAATACTTGGTTGAAATTTGAAGAAAAAAATACTCCTAAAGATGTGGCACTTAATTATGTGTTGTCATTATAATCATAAAATATTAATCAGCTGTACTTTATAATAGTGAATCTGTCTGTTTACTGGGTATTATAAGTATTATAAGATAGGTTTGAGTGTGATAGAACTCCTTTTGCAAGTTTATGAAAACAGCATGTCTTGTGTATATCAGGTGTTTTGTGTATATGTGTACATTATAAGTCACATCTTGTGTAAATCACATGTAATGTGTATGTGTACACATGCATTTCATGTGTGTATGGCTATGCATGCATATACATGTATTGTGTATATGTGTACACAGACATTCATTTCATGTGTGTATGCATGCATATATCATGTATATGTGTACACATGCATTTCATGTGTGTATGCATGCATATATTGTGTATATGTGTACACATGCATTGCATGTGTGTATGCATGCATATATCATGTATATGTGTACACATGCATTGCATGTGTGTATGCATGCATATATCGTGTATATGTACATGTACATGCGTTGTGTATGTGTAGAGCAGTAGTCAGTATCAATAGAGCCTCTTTACTTATGAGGATCACCTCACTGTGTTATCTACATCAGGTTAAATAATCCTCTGAACAGCAATAAAATTACCATAAATCAAGATAACCACTTTTTGTTGTCACTATGCAAATAAAAGTATTTTTTAAGATTGCATCAAAGTCCATCTCAAGGTAAGTAAATGGATATTCTTGGTTTCAGAAAAATGGGAGAGGTTGTTTTCTCTAAAACTTTATAATGCAGTGACGTTTCTAACTGAAAATAGGTCAATCCCAAATTAATTGTCATTGACTTGTGGCTTTACTGTGGTGCTTTCCATTCAATAATTTACATGTTTGTTTAAACATGATATCTTTAAGTTTTATTGATTGAAATTCATCCCGAATTACACATGTTGGTTGGAAGAATACTATTGAGTTTGGGATTTATAGATCAAAGGTCAAGGTCACTGTTACTTAAAATAGAAATATAGACTTGAGGTTTTTTCTGCACAATATCATTATTTTTTGTTGTTGGATTAAAGCCAAACTTGGTATCAAACTTGGTATATTGGTTCCCTTTTAGGAAAAGAAAAATTCTCTTGATTATGGGCTTAATATATCAAAGGTTCAAGCACAAGGTTACAAAAAATTGAAATCTATACTAAGAGTTCGTTTCCATTCAATATCTTTAGTGTCTTTGTTTGGGTTATATCTTGTAGTACTATATTGGTTCCCGTTAGGAAAAAAAGACCCTATTGATATTGGCGTTTAAAAGGTCACTGTTACTAAAAATAGAAGTATGTACTTGAATTTGTTTCTGCATTTTATCTTTAGTTCTTTTGGTTGGAATAAAGCCAAGCTTGGTTTATTGTTCCCTCTAATAAAAAGAAGTACTCTGTTGAGGATAGGGGTTAAAGGTCAAGGTCACTATTTATATAAACTTGTTTGTGTCCACATATCTGCAGTTCTTTTAGTTGAATTTCAGTCAAATTTAGTACATGTATATCAGTTTCCTTTAAAGAAAGAAAGAACCCTATTGATTGAATTGTCAAAGGTCAAATTCACTGTTGCTAAAGACGGAAATAGATTTTGTTTGCGCTCAATATCATATTTTTTTGTTGGCTTAAAGCGAAACTTAATATATAGTGGTTCCTTACTATGAAATGAAATACCTTATAGATGTGTTTGGGTTCATTAGTTTTAAAAACATAAGTATGAATTTCAATTCGTTTATTAATATATTTCAATTGGTTTGATTCAATCAAAATCTGATATGTTGAATTCCTGTCAGTAAATGGAGGATATTCATTAATGGATGTAATGTGAAAGATCAAGGTCATCGTTATAGAAAAAAGAAATATGTGTATGATGTCATTTTCTGTTTCAGCAAAATATCTTGAGTTCAATTGGTGGATTCAAGCTGAACTTGGTTTCTTTATTCCTCATTAGCACAGTGAGTGAACGGAACTGTATAACAATGGTCAACTTCGTTTTCCGAAGCAAGAACAACGGCTGACAAGCTGACCAAGTTTAGTTTTATTTTGCTTTAACTTAAAACTTTAAGGTCTGGCACAACATAGCCAAATCTTAAGCATAAGGACGTTGTTTTACATCATCTGTGTTCATATGCCCACATAAAGTTCTGCCATTCGTGGGATAGTCATGCACACACATTGGTATCCGACAGAAATGATGAGGTATTGTCGACTATGTTCTCACAAATTCTTCCATTTTCCATTCACCATGTACATAATCAAAAAATAATCTTCAGGTATTTACTACCATATAATGGTTTCAATAAAAAGGAAGTTTTGCCCTAAAAATGTTATTTGGTTTATCGCAGTAGAGAGTTCAAACTATACCGTTAACTCTTTCTGCATTGCCTTTTTCTGTACCGTTAGATCAATATTTTTGTTGAGGGTAGCTTTATCAACGCTTAATAAATCTCCATTTCGTAAGAAGAGTAGATTATACTTTTTGGCTCTAAAATTGTTTAAGTCTTTTTACATAATTATTTCTATTTTTTGTAAATTCTGCCATAAGAATGACTTCCCTTTTTGAAAAAAGATTGTTAATGGTAATCTAAACAGCATTTTCACAACGGTTGCATTTCAGACAGAACACACAAATGTATAGTCAATCTTTCAGAATGTTTATAACCAGAAAGTGCATTAACACTGGTGAATATTACTCAGCTGTAAACATTTTATTGGTCGGGAGAGATATTAAGACAGTGTTATTGTTTTTGGTTTATGTTATCGGGCAGAGGCCATTCTATTTATAGATGTAACAGGATATGATTTTACCTGTGTTTTGATTGATCTGGTATTGGTGTTATTTTTAAATTGCAAAGCTGTCCATTCTTATCATAGTAAACTCTTCCATAGTGTATATACTCAACTCATCTCATTATGTGTGTATCTAGTACAGGAGTCTGCTGGGATGAGGAAGGGTACGTGTTGGGTCAATAGAGGCTTTGCAGGGTCACCCAAAACTGGCGATTTAAAGGGCTACTGGCCAAAATTTACCTGTGTGGAGGGC
>JAUMGZ010224857.1:0-11283 GCA_032359645.1 Pododesmus macrochisma
TTATTGTCTCTGGTTCTGGTTGCTGAATTGTTTGTTGCGGCTATTGTTGGTTTGTTATTGTCTCTTGTTCTGGTTGCTGAATTGTTTGTTGCGGCTATTGTTGGTTTGTTATTGTCTCTGGTTCTGGTTGCTGAATTGTTTGTTGCGGCTATTGTTGGTTTGTTATTGTCTCTTGTTCTGGTTGCTGAATTGTTTGTTGCGGCTATTGTTGGTTTGTTATTGTCTCTGGTTCTGGTTGCTGAATTGTTTGTTGCGGCTATTGTTGGTTTGTTATTGTCTCTTGTTCTGGTTGCAGAATTGTTTGTTGCGGCTATTGTTGGTTTGTTAATGTCTCTCATTCTGTTGATACGTCTTATCCTGGTTTTTCAGCTATCCTCTTTTAGGACCAGTGTTTAAAGTAAGGTAGTTTTCAAATTTGTCATTTTGAATGCAATATAAAATCTATGCTTGCGCTTCACTTTAACGGTAATTGTCTGAAATTGACATAACATCTCCAAGGTAGGGTACGTTACTAATTATGGATACCTTCACCTTGTTACTGTGCATTCCGTTGTGATATTTTCTTTCTATAAACTGACAGAGAAATTCAACTGTTTATTTGATAATTTTATTGTCCATGTTACATCATTAATATACAACAATGCTATACACGACTTACACATATCAATGACATTATACACTTACACATCACATGTCCACATATATCTACACACACGTGTACCCATATGTCAACACACACGTGTACACATGTGTCTACATACACGTGTACCCATATGTCAACACACACGTGTACACATGTGTCTACGCTTACTTGTACACATATGTCTACTTACACGTGTACACACATGTCTACGTTCACTTGTACATAAATTAATCAAGTGCATGTAATTTATCAACAGATTCATGACTTAATACACTTTTGTCATTTGTCAAATTTACACATATGGAAGTGAGAGTTGACAAATGTGTAATATTGGCTACTTAAGATGCGCGCACGCTCGCACGCTCACACACATACACACATACAAATATACATACAAAAACAACCACATATAAATATCTACAATTTACTACGTCTATACTCCGTTATTAATATCTTTGTTTTACGGTAGTTAGTCTTGTCTAGGAAAACTTCTAACATAGAACAAGAAGAGATAACATATTACGTGGAATACTATGTTAAATAAGCCTATACACCTTTTCATATATGCAAGTGTGTGAGCAGTTTTATTGCAGTTTTACAGTTAGGAAATTCTGTATTAAATGATTTAGGAAGGGTTGTCACGTGACAATGTGTTTTTTACATGAGGAGTTTAAAAAATAATTACACGTGTATTTCAATGGTCAGGGTGTGAATTGAATGCTCTCTCTCTCTCTCTCTCTCTCTCTCTCTCTCTCTCTCTCTTTAGTAGGTTATAATAAGTATACACTACACATGAATGTTCTGTGTGTCATATTAAGTACTATTGTTAATAACATGTGTATATTGCGTACATATATAAGTGTGTGGGTCATGGTATTGCAAGTTGACAAGTTTAACATGTCGACCTTGAATTGTAAAAATTGTGAATCAGCCACATAAAACAGATTGTTCTATACAACGTAACAATAGTACATATCAATTTACACTGTGTATAATATTGCATTAAATATGATAGAAGACTTATTGTTTAACTTATATAAAGCTATAATTGCACATTTTACAAATGTTTGTTCTAACGATGACACATATTTAATAGAATAAATCACGATTATCGTCTAGCAGATTAAATTTCGCATATAGTGAACACAAAGCGTATAGACACGAAAAGTCCCCCCACAAAAAGGGGGATGCTTCACCACGGCGTGTTATTTAGCGTTTCATGAAAGTCTAACATCCTTTACAATCTCCAAGGCTCCACTAATTATACGTGGTTTAGGTGTAACAGATACATGTATTTCATTTTGAATGTGTGAAATCAATCAGTTCTATACTAGAGATAACCTTTTTAATTGAAAAAATACCATAAAACTTGTTAGAAAAAATAGAAGTTAAATACAAGTTTGTACTTAGAAGTTCTAAGTGTTTTCAATGATCCACCTTCGTATACTTCGCATCAGGTTCAACGGAGTTATGTCCCTTCGACATTGTTATAAGATTTCTCTCCCTTGTATTATGATGAAAAATAACTGACGTAATGGTGTAATATACCGAAGTTACTGCCCTGTATCTGTAGATCTAGATATATAGATAGACGACAGTAAGTAATAAGTACAAGCACGTGTTCCTATAGCTCATTACTAGGTGTCCTGTGTGCAGTTACAAACAGCATATCACCTCAACAAGTGAGCTCAAATTGACATGAAAATTCAGTTGTTTGTGAACATATATTTGGCTTTAACATTTCCAGTTTAAAAAATTCACTGCTGTTTATATCATACAAAGTAATTTTGCGATCTCTAGAAATAAATTCGTTATGTCTCTATTTTTAGTTAATAAATGTATATTTGGTTCATTTTTCTGTGTGCGTCCAACGTTTTCTTATTGTTTGCCAATGTCCATGGACTTACGGCCTAGAATATCGTCTTGGTTTTTCGATATACTTACTCTAATAATTCAGCAATATTTTTGACAATCAAGAGCGCTAGACGGTAGATGATATCAGCTCATGATTTTGCCTTCGTGATATGTACAAATACGTTTATAAAAGATTCATGAGTTTCCTAAAGATTAAGAAATAAGTTTAGCGAACACAGTGTGAGACTTAGTAAATCTACATTTTTAACATAATTAAAATATAACAACATATTTCGAACAAAATGAATTCACTTGTTAATAAATATCGTTAAAAAATGGAAGAATCATGTAATCTCATTGATAATTTACAATCAACCAGCGAACTTCCGGGTCATATATTCGATAAAGCTAGCTTCCAGATCATATATTCGGTAAAGCTAACTTCCGGGTCATCTATTCGGTAAAGCTATCGTGAATTCTGACATGTGATAAATCAAATAAATATGATATTCATTTAAGAGTGATGATGCATATCGTCAACCCTCGATTTCAAATTTAACCTCGACTGTGCCTCTGTTGACGACAATGAGGCAATTATACACAAGACCACTTTCTCAAGACATACATATTTATATAATATTTCTCTAAATGATTTATACAATATAGCACATTGTTTCTTTTGCTACTTTGGATTAATGACACAAGTTACCATGACTACGTACAGGTTGCCGTACTGTTTGTCGTGGCGAGAAGTATACACAATATATTGAAAAACAATGTTCAGTTATCATAAATTCCCTTAACATGGCCATCATTAAATAATATTTTGTGTCAAATTGTCATTTTTGCGGCAAAATGATTTCTCTTTTTCGAAATAATGTCACATTTTGATTTGCATTTTTTGCTTCCTTTCCAGATCACGCCGTCGTTTCGAACTGTTGTATTCTGTAAGCATCGTGCAACAATTTTGCTACATTGCCATTCGGATATAACACTCTACCATTCGGAACATTGTTATTACTATTTCCATTAGCACTGTCTTGTTGTGTTTGGTGTCCGTATGTTTGTAACTGAATGTTTTGTGAGTTTGTGGGACTACTTTTGTTGCCATTGGGAGGGCTTGCCTTCAGTCCACTATTAGCAGACTGTCTTACAAAGTTTGAATTAACAATTCCTTGGTTTGTTGGTGTGTTCTGTTGAAGTCCCTGACATTGACCTTGAGGTGATGACGTCATGTCAAGACGAACATTATTTGGTGAGAGAATCGGGCCCGTTTGAGCGTTTGCATGTGATTGTGATGGATGACATTGACCTTGTAAAACAGACTGTCGATTAAGCGCTTGAATCACATCTGGCTGTTTAGGAAGCCGGTTAAGCGCTTGTAATGAATCCGGATTTGACTGACGATTAATAGCATGTCCACTTAACATATGTGCGCTTTCCTGGTGAGGAGATGTGATCATTCTATTTGCTTGAAGTCCAGTAATCATATGCTTAGGTCCAGTCTGGTCAGGATCATTGATTTCTCCGGACCGTTCTTCACGATTGAAGCTTAAATGAGAAGCGGGAACAGCATGGATTGCTCGACCATTCGCCATCACGTGACCATTTACAATCGGTACTCCTCTTCCTACCGCGTAATGACCTCCGCCTTGAAGAATTGCGTGAGCGCTGGTTTGCCTATGGTGAACTCCGTTTGGCATGGTGCTGATTCCACGCGGGGGTTGGTAGGGAGGTGGCGGGTAGTCCTCCAGGATGTAGGCGGGTATATGAGAGTTTCTATGCTCCTTGTGGTGGTTCGGATTAAGACGGAGAGTATGACCATGCATTGCCAACTGTGTGTTTATACTCTCGTAACTCCGTCTATCCGGAATAACCTCGTAATAATTCTCTGAACCACTTGATTGACTCTGACTGTACTGAGAATCCGAGTGTTCACGATCTGAGAGCGACGGATTAACATAAAATATGTCCTGTGTCATGGTCGCCTGTGATGACGTCACAGAACCTCCTTTCTTTGTCTTCTTCCGTCGTCGTCGCCCTAAGACGAAAAGAACAATAAAAACTACAGCAACGATGGCTAGTACTCCACAAAGAACGCCAAGCGTCACAACGATGCTTATGTTTGGTTCAGCTGGCGTTTTCACCGGAAACACAGTCTTTGAGAGTGAATCTGCCTCGCACGCGCCGTAATATCCAGTAAAATTGAAGAAATAGTTCATACTAAGTGGTTCCGTTGTGTTGCCACCACAACGACTTACTGCGAAATACCACGTGCGAGGTCCGCTTGATTGAAACTTCCTTTCACCGGTACATACATAAAGAGGTTCGTTCGACTCTTTCCATATTGTACATCCGCCGGAAGTGTTGAGTGGGATTATTTGGTTATTATCGTTAGGGAGCACGGTCTCACGGTCCAAGCATGACATCGACGATTCTAGAGTTTTTATTTGATCATCAAAGTAGATTAATAAATTTACACAACAGTCTTTTACTGGATACGATATCTGATATTCGATCTTTGCGTTGTTGACTTGGAATGTTTTCTGCAGTAGGTATCCGTACCATTCTAACTTTGTATATATCTGGCCCTTCACTACACAGTTCTTGCTATCAACATGTACTGATCCGAACAACAAAACGAATAAAGTCAAAACTGCGAGGCGAGGTGATAGCAGGTCTGCCATCTTGTCAACTCCAGTAAGACTATTATAACATACAGTCGATTCTTTCAATAAGACGTGTCTCGTATAAGTCAAATCAATTCACTTCTGTAGTGTCCTCTTGATTTTCCCAAAGGTTTAACAAATGTTACCCTCTGCGTCAGGATATTTTAGATCGAGATACGTAAATCCACATAAAACGTTAACATTTGTTTGACACCATCTGACTTTGCCTGAAGTTTACAACACCTTTCATTGAAGAATTTCACATTTAAACTGTATGACATATAACCTGTAAGATCCTTTAGAATATTTCACGAGTCCTTGCGCCACAAAAGTCACTTGTTATTCCACAGAGCGTGAAATATGGCTTTTAAATGGAGATCACTACAATATGAAGTGTCCGTCTGCACCGATTCGTGGTGATGGCGGCTTGTCACGATCAGTCAGGCGTGATGATTGTGTCTTTAAAAGTAGGCAATTACGACAAAGTATAAAAGGTAAATCTCCGGCAATCAGAACTAAAGATGTACCTCCTGAATGACATCAAAGAATTATCTGTAGCACAATCGGGCGGGCCGAGTCGTTCAAGGGTCGTGTTGGGTTTCTGAAAGGGAAAAACAGATAGGAGTTAATCGTATATCATGGTAATGAGGAACGTCATCATATTACACGTACTCATGCACAGACAGACTCGGTCTGTGTAGGTTTTTTATTAACACCAGAGTAAGACTAATGTGTTATTGTGGGTATATGATGTATGGTAGTGTTTGTATATACATGTACCTAATAGCCAGACTCCAATTTTAGAAATCCCTGATACATTTTAAGAAATCTTTTATATCTATTGACATAAGTATTATACGAACAATTTGCGTTCATATGTTCCAAAATATTTTCTTCAAGTTTCAGAAATCATTATGTTAAGCCCGAGTTTAAGAATTTGCAGTTTTGAAGAAAATTGCCATTTGTTCACTGTTGGAATCGTTCACAAAATCTCATATATAATTGTCATGTGAGTATCAACTGCCAATAGAATATGTGTATAATAACGTCACAAAGGCACCTAGTGGAAAATAGAGAAAACTATTTTCTCTTTGGAAAATAAGAAGGACATGGCGAATTTAAACCATGAAAATTAAGAACACGTGATAACAAGTTGTGAACATCCTACATTAGTAGGACTTTACAAGTCTATTTATCTAAAGAGCTAATGATTTGTTGTTGATGCCTGTAATGTAGTAATAATGTACGTATTTATGTTACCACACACTGATATATCAATAAATATGACATATACCTTCCCGTACATTATACATAGTTTCTTGTTGAAATGCATCTACTTTATCTACGCAATGTACTGTCGACAATCAACATTTCATACGCGCAGCATGCTGGGATACACTGATCCCGCAGTGACTGTTATCAAAGTGACTATTTGTTTACGATGCTAATTATTGTGCGAGGCATGATGGGATACACTGATCCCGCAGTGAAGGTTATCAAAGCGAAGATACGTGAAAATGTTGTGCACCTATGATATGTGTGTTTGTTGATTATTTCTGTCAAAATATAGCGCTGGTTATGACAAATAACAACTTTAGCAGAACTACATGTACAATGTTATTACTTCAACATTAGTGCAAAGACGTGCGTTAGGTTGCTGGGAGTACATGGTAACAGCTGGCACGGCACTTAGCCTCTACACTGACACGCCGTGAACAACAGAAAACAGCAATATACTAAGGCATTATAATAAATATGAACTTAGCTAATAATGTTACCTTGCGAACTCTTTTTGTATATGATAAATGAAACCAATGCGAGTTGTACTCTCTAACGCGTGACAGAATACACGTCCTTACACGTAGTTATGGTAGAATTACGCGATCTCATACATAATAACATGTTATAATGGACACAGTTTTAGAATACGTTTATAGGTAAAGTAACAACTTATAACAGTTCTTCTAAAGTATCATACATTCGCTTAAATATATATTTTAAAAAAAAAGTAACAATAAGTGACTCTATGTTATTATTGAATATATTTGGCGACCTGCTCTCGAGTGACCATTGGTTTCAATCAGTCACGTTGGTGAGGCTATGACTAGAATGTCCTCTCAAAATCGTAAATGATTTTGTTTTACAGGTTTAGAATGTGCGCGTGCGTGTGTGTGTGTGTGCGTGCGCGTGCGCGTGTGCATGTGCGTGTGTGTGTGTGTGTGTGTGTGTGTGTGTGTTTAACGACTGATCAATTGGTTAATGTTTTTTCTATGAATTTACTTATGTCAGTAATATAATATGATTTGAAGTTAACTTAATCATCATTAACATTGTTTTTTTATCTGAACAATCGCCATGTATAATTCCTCATTTTTATGACCATTGATATACGAACCTGTGTAAATGAACATTAACTATTTTCCGTGAACTGATTGCTCATTATTGAATGTTCACTGTCATTGAACACATAGTAAATTGTCCCTGGGCACAAAGTCAGTAACACTGAACAGAGTGTGAGTTTTTGGTGAACACATTGTCGGTAGCGGTGAACAGTTTGTCAGTTTTAGGTGAACTCTTTGTTAGAAACGTTGAACAGATTGTCAGTTTTCGGTGAACAATTCGTTAGTAACGTTAAATAGACTGTCAGTTTTTGATGAACACTTTGTCAGTAATGTTGAACAGATTGTAAGTTTTCGGTGAACAATTTGTCAGCGACACTGAACATATTGTCAATATTCGGTGAACACATCGCCACGATTCCTTACCTACAACTCCCCATGACAGTCAATATAATCACATATTACCTATGAATAGTTATAAACACAGATAACGTTGAAACTTTAATTTATATCCACACACATTCTGTATCGTTTGTCCACATCGAGCGTCACTTCAATGATTTTGACTACATCGTAATGCTGTGTGATGGTGGTTTAATGATGTTATTCTACATGACATGACAGTGTAACTCGGTATGACAGTCTCACTACAGTTCAAATTCTTGTTTGCTTAGGTTCTGTGTGTATTCCTCAGTTTGTTCGTCCTAAGTTTCCCCTAAGTTAATTTTCTTTGACGAGATTCCCGCGTTGTTAATGGACGCCTGACAGCAGTGTCAGTGGCAAACACTAAAACGTTGACTAGTGAACACGGATTGGATATTTATGTTAAACCATTGGATGTTGTCACATACGAGTATCTTTTAAGAATTGATTTGTGATTAAGTAAACTTCGAGCAGTTAATGAAAAATTATACAGCGACAAACTATAATCACCAATTCATAAACTTTTACTCATTCAATTCTGATATTTATATTTATATTTCTGAATTTAAATTTAAGTATTCTATATTCGTAATTATTACGACCATTATTACTGATTCCGGCGGATCTCTCATATAAAAACATACCCAACCTCTAAACTCCCATACGTTTTTATTACAACTCCACAGATTTTCTACTGAAAAGGTTAACGTGTGTGTGTGTCCCTTAAGATTGTCTGTGCGCCTAAAAATGAAATCCTGGATCCGCCGCCGATATAAACCAAAGAATTATTGGTTAGATTGAAGCAGTCGGTCAACAGTCAACTGTTGGAATTCCATGGGACAATATGTTAACAATATCACGCCATAAATGTCGCGCGTGTTGCAAATGGAATTAATGGTATATGGACGTCATTGACTGCCCGTATGTCCATCGAATGCAAGGATTTGGAGTCATCATATAAGTATGTTAAACTGGTTACAAAAACTCCCTTTTGTCTGTGGTGAATATTAACCAAGTCTACATACACTATATTACATTTGGAAATAAAGAATTGAATTGAATATTCAGTAGCCCCGGTAGAGGAACACGCACACGGGTGATCAGTCTAATTTAAGACAAACATAGTTCAGCGCCGCCCTGATGGAGGAACGTTATCAAGAGCAGAAATCAGTCTATTGCGGGACAGTATAAATTTTAAAGCATGCCGTTTTATTGTTGGCCGCGAGGTTATACAGATAACAATGATAACACATAGGTACATCTCACTGTATATACAAGCATTAAATACACCATCACTCACAGGTAAAAATAACACAGGTAAATATATAACTGTAGAGGAGCAGACAGGGACGATGTTTGTGTACGACAGACGACAGTGACCTTATATGACCCCGGGAGTATATGTTACATACATGTACATCGGAACCACTAGATAACCCGCCAAGATTGTTTGATGTACATCAAATCGAGAAGAAGTTAAAAATGTTGAAGAGTACACCTGATACAAATTAGATCAAAACTTACAACAAATAAGGACAAACTTACAAATAAGGACAAACTTACAAATAAGAACAAACTTACAAATATAACAAAAATTAACTTGATTTAGAGCTGGGAGTCTATGCTATTACTTTCATTGTGAATTTTACATGAACATTGATCCATTATTTCAAGTTAAATATGTCGACTGTTCTCCCTCTCTCTCTCTCCCATATGTATTTAAGCCACACTTGTGTAGTTTAGTAAATTGATAAAGTGAGCCTGTCTGTGAGTTGTTATAAATGCCTGTTCTAATGATGAATTTGAAACAGAGAAATGCACGTACAATTTATTGACAATCAACTTATATTTTATTCCAGTGAAATGGCGCCCGGGGAAAACTAAAAGGCACAATCGATTGAAAAAGTTATTAATCGCTGCCTTCAAATGGACAATACTTGTGCCATATCTATTTAGATGATAGAATTTCTATCCGTATGCCCTCGGGATTATTGTCAATAACAGAGATATAACGATTGGATGTTCACTAAGTACTTTCGAAATAGAGTTTTATCTTTAACAATTCGAAACAAAGCAAACGTTATTAAATCTTAGTACGGCAGTATAGTATATATCTTTAGCTATCAACAATTTATGGAGGAAAAAAACATGAATCATATACTACACAAGTAATTCTGCATTAGTGTTTGGAAAAATTTATATATAATTAATTTCAACATTTAATTCTAAGAGTTAATTAACAAACATCCATGCATTATGATCACTTTCGAACATACAACGCACATATCATCAAAAAAACGATATTGTGGAAAACAACCTTCACATGGTCATGCCACATTAAAACTCACCTCTACCCCCAATTCCACACACACTCTCCTCAACACACACACAGGGGCGCTTGAAATATTTTTTCAGATATTGCTTTGTAATAAATTCATGAGAATTAAACTTGTAAAAATAACCTGAAGAACAAAGTATCAAATTGAGTTGTATCATGTGACGTGTTAACAATGAGATATCTCGTGACTTGTGAATGGCGTGTTGATGACCACAGAAGATACAATGTTGAGATAAGTTGACTAATTACTATCTAAATGAGCTCATTAGGAAGTAAGATATAATCTGTATTATCCGCGTGTTTTGTGTCGGTTGTAATGTGCGTGGCGTATTGTCAGTTTGTGAATGGTCACACATAACCGGCCTAAAGCTTGTCTGCTCGTCAAATTTAAAAGTCGTAATTTTAAACATGAAAGATTTGTCACTTACACAATAACGAGATTATTTTAGCAATGATTTTAGGTTGTTAAAATATTTCAGTATTTCTTTATAAATAAACACCCAAATAAGTGAATAAGTATACTCAATTGACTCGGTATTTTGACTCGAAGGCGTATAAACTATTCGTTCGCCGAAAAGTATACAGTACGTGGTTACGGTTTGTCGAGGAGTGCTTTTACAGCGTACACGTTCTTATTCGTTTCTCATATATGATTAAATTTAGATTTAGTTTTAAACAACATTTTTATGTTTGGTTTTATGGGTTCATTTCTTCTTGTAAATCCACAAAGCACATAGGAACTGTTTGATTATTCTGAGTAGCTTTGTTTTTTTTCTATGTATTGTGGATATAACATAATGTTAATCAAATTCTACACGTTATTTTTGCTTTATATTTTCTATATTGCCACATTTTGCTGTTTCTACTTGAGAATTCTATATATAAATTTTTTTATTTTCTGTATTTGTTTTTTATTTTCTATATGCATATAGTCATGATAGTGTGTGTGCGTGCGTGCGTGCGTGCGTGCGTGCGTGCGTGCGTGCGTGCGTGCGTGCGTGCGTGCGTGCGTGCGTG
>JAUMGZ010224868.1:0-11282 GCA_032359645.1 Pododesmus macrochisma
CCGATATAGCGACAAAAGACCAAAGGAGAAAAACCAAAAGATAGGACAGGAAGAGAAGCGGCGACAGGGACGGGAAACGAAAGTAAAAGAGATAGTTCAGAAAGAAGAAAACCATACATTTTCATTTTTATTGTCTTATTTTTTCAGAGTATAAAGGGTTTGTACATAATGGGACGTTTCCTAGTGTTTTTGATGCTGTCTATCATGCTTCAGTCAATCTTCTTTGTGGTATGCGCAAATCCAGTCGGCCAATCATCACAGGTGGCCGAGGGACAACTCAATACCGCCGAGGTACGTGATCATTTTAAATAATAAACCTGTCTTAATTATTAATCTATAATTATGAAACTTGACGTTGCGGGATAAAGGTCATATAAATACGGTTTGTAACCATAAATTGTTTATTTTTTTAATTATAATTACTGCATATCAAAAGATAATTGGTAATTTATGACCACGACTATGGAAATAGAGTAGGCGAGGCAAAGACATATTGTAAAAATATGTAAATGTACACACCTGGTGAAGATATAGGCGATACAATAGAATAATGCTCCTCGGGGAATAAGTACGTTATTTGATTGCTTTAACAGATCCACGGATAAAAACCAATTATGATCTATACAAGTAATAATAAAAGGTAAAACATAAATGAAAAATTAAGGAAATTGCTTTGATTTAAACTTTATTCAATATATGTCCTCTCAAGCATGAAAATGTTCAGTGGATATACCAACTGGGAGGTTTTCATTTTGATCCGCTTGCCCTAGCTTCTATGTGTATTTCTATAACTCAAAAAAAAGATAAAGAGATTACTGTCCGTGATATAACAATATGCACTGAAGTAATTATACACTTTACACAAGCCTGCCGGGTTTTCTCGCTATCGGCTTATTTTCGAGACCCTGATCCTCAGATTTTTCGTAGCGTGAATCGTTTGTGATGTTTTATTTCGCCATCATTTTCTTACTTATTTAAAACAATGCAAAACACAGATTATATGGGAGAAAATAATATTTCATACCCGTTTGTGGAAGATAGGGATATTCCATCCTCGGGGGTTACAAACTGGCAGGCAGGCTACACCAATTTGTATCCCTATCTTCCACTGACGTATATGTAAGATTCTTTTACTCTTCCTTGTATATCTGTGGGTCTAATCACCATAACTCGTCATGTAATAACGACGTTCATTGTCTTTGGTTAAGTGTTATTATATGATTATAAAGATAAACGCTTTAGTAACATTAGATAATGATGAAGTCAAATTACATACGACATGAATGCATTGTTTTCAAACACATAGCGGTATAACAACACGAGAGTAAACGTATAGGCCTACCTTGCACAAGCCAACTGTTTGAAAATGTCAACACAAAATTACAAAATTGGAAAAAAATTAATTGTCAAGAATGATGGTTTCATCAAAAAACAAATTATTATTCACCGGCATGAGCATTGATTTCAGATATGGGGAGCAGTTAGCATTTTATATTCGGAGTTCGAAGAGGTTGAACAATTGTTTTAACCCAAATTACAGCTCTTTAGCTTTGAAAAACAATATAACATACTGACTGTTAATCATTCAAATCGTCTGAATCAAAGAAATTGATTATTTACACTATAAATTAACAAAGAGTTTAAAACGAGGGTCGCAAACAGTACTCCGTAAGATTTTCTAAAATGGTCCAGAAACGGTGAATTTTTGTCCGGAAATGCGTAATTTTGGCTATTAGCGTACAATTATGGTTTACCCCTCGGGAATTACGACTGCTTTGGTTCCTGTTCGTGATATTAAATATATGCACTGTAGTATTTCTACACTTTTCACAAGCCTGACGAATTATCTCGATTTGCTGATTGGGGAGATACTGAATATATAGAATATGTTCTCTTCCTTGTATTAAATTGTGGGTCTAATCATTGACGTTCAGTCACCCAAGGCAGATAGGTGGAAGGGAAGAGGCCAGTCAAAGATATGCACTTCCTTCGGAGGGGACGCTAAGCTGGCGGTCCCATGTAAAGGGATTTGTAACCCCTTGGCACGATAAAGATCCCCATGTAAAGTTCGATAGACAAGTAGACGGTAATGCCGTTGCATGGGTTAATCCTTCTTTCTGAACTATCTCTATAAAGTAGTATATTCGAAAAACCAAGACGATATTCTAAAGCCGTAAGTCCATGGTCATTGGCAAACATAAGGAAACCGTTGGACGCACACAGAAAAATTAACCAAATATACATTTAATAACTAAATATGGAAACATCACGAACTTCTATAACTTCCATTTCCCGTTCCTGTCGCCGCTTCTCTTCCTGTTCTATCATTTTATTTTTCTCCCTTGGTCTTTTGTCATGATGTAGGAAAAAATACTTTGGAAGTGACGTTCATCCGTCATTAAACTAATAAATCATTGACGCTCATTGTCGATGGTAATATGTTGTAATAACGACAACTGTTTTAATAACAAAATATTATGAAGACGTCAAATTACACACGACATGAATGCATTGTTTTAAAACACGCAACAGTATAACAAAACCAGAGTAGATATACATTGTACATCATAATCTTTTATTTTAAAATTGAATAACCATACCCATCACTGTCTACAGAGTATGTCAAATGTACTTCATCCACACAAATTTACCGTCTATATAATACCCTTTGATTTTTTTAAATACTGACACAGGGAGAATTCCACAAAAAGGAAGTTTTGAACGAAAATTTAAAGAAAAAAAGAAAAAATGAAACACAGTAGTGGTTTTCACGTCAAATTAGAAAGTGTATTCACTTTTTAGCAGTGACAACTTTTACGTAAGATGTAAATTCACAAACATGATTCTATTTGAAGAGATATCCATGGGTACATGTATAAGCAAACCGACAGAAAACCTGGCATTTGTACAGAAAAAATTATAAAGCACACAAAAAGGAAACAGCAGGGATCTCTATTAAAATCTTAAAGCAGAACTACTGACCGCTAGAGTGATTGAATTTGCTACACATGTGTCTTTCGTTCTGATGCATCCTTGCAAGTACAGTGTATGATACCATTCACAAAATACTGACATATGGAATGTGTCCAAAACTTCTCAGACACGTACTGTTCATGTCCATCTAGTATATGGATGACGGGCACAGAACTTAAACAATCTGAACTTCAGTTTAGATGTCAATAGTTACTCGCAAACAACGAAGTCCGTGTATTCAGAACAAGCTTGTGCATATCGAATAAGCTGTCAAGCATAAACATCATGATGAGGCGAGGTGGGTTTTCTCGCTGTATGTAAAAAGTGGGCGAACTAAAGGCAAATAAAATTGATCAATATTGTCATAGCATTTAATGGAATGTGTGCCATCAGTGACAGAGAAGTTGATGAACATGAGTATTCTATTTCCCGAGGTATTTAAAAAATAAAGCATTCTTTAATTGCTTTAAAAAAATCGATTAAATGCCTGTTAATTCGTTTTAGATGGTCGTATTTACTTTATGGTCATAAAGGATTAAAAACTTAATTATTAGTTTTGCTCTATAAACAATTGTTATACAATCATTATATCTGTTACAAGGGACTGTTATTAGACTACATATGATATTTTTAGGAATAGAAAAGTATTCAACAGGTCATTGTGTCAATGAAATTATGGTATGCAGGACAGGTGATACTACTTCTGTCAACTTCATTTAAGAATATCCGGCACATCATTTGATTTATGCATTATTCAAGTCACGGCATTATTTATGTAATTATTCAATTGATGAACGACGACTATAATGCTGATATTTAAATTAAGTTTTGATAGATCTACGAAAGAAATGCATGATTTATAACTTGAAGAATATAAATCTGAGAATTGATAGTTTACACTTTTTATAACAACATAACATGCTTAAGGCATTTTATACATATTTCAACTAGATTACGCAAATTTCTGACTAAAGGCGAAACGCAACAGCATTTATCATAAAGAAATCGTGCATAGGTATTAAATAAACGATGTTCACGTTTTAAGAATTTTGTAAATTGATTAACATGACTAGACTCCTTTCATGACGTTTTAAGGTAAAATTTGTAAAATGCCAAGTTGAGCTTTGTTTTATTTAAGATATATTGATAACAAATAAAAGGGTAAAAATTTCCAATATGTATGGGGTATATGTTTTTCTTTTCTTGTTTGACGCAGTTATTGTTTGTTTGTCAATGTCTCTTGTTCTGCTGATTCCATTCATACTGGTTTTTTTTTTTTTACATACACTTGATATAGATATAACATCAAATTGATTGTCCTGTAATAATGAATCGCGTTTTGATTTGTTGCCCATATCTCTTCAATATTACGCTTATTTCTGTTAAACGAAAAAATACTTTCCTTTTATCTACATTTACCAAAACACGAAAAGAGAAAAATCAAACTAAAGTAAGTAAGGACAAAATATGCTATGTTGAATCAGCGACGTTCAAAAAACTAGAAGAAATAACAAAGCATAAATATTTCATTTATCGACATTAATCCCGAACGGTTGTTCTTGATAATTGTTAAGTAAGCTTGTAAAGTTACGTCAACGCCTACATTGTCCAATATTAGAAATAACATGTCCGATATTATGGTAGACCTGGCCCATTACAGTCGCTCCATGAATATATTTATGTTAAATAAAGTAAAGTTTTCTTTTCTCTACCTGAAGTGGAACATGTATTTAAATTTCATTATAAATTAACACGAATTTCGTTGACAAGTACCTGTCGTTTACGATTTTTATTCATATTATGGTAAACTGCAGTTATGCTCAATCTCGAGGCAACATGAACAATAAAGACTTGTTTTTAAAAAAGGGTTTGCCATTACCTTTTTCAATTTCATTTAGTTTTAGTAAGTTTGATTTCACATTTGTCACAATTTTGAAACTGAAATATTATTCCTACTTTTTTTTTATTCAAATAAAGCATCATTGTTAGATGATTTCAGTTCATTAAGTTGAATTTCGTAATAAATATGAAAATAGAGAAATAAAAAAAAAAAAACGTTTGAATTTCTTGTACAACGTCATTGGTGGTATATAAGGAAACACATCATCAGTTTAAAGAGGAAGGAAACATCAATGTGTCAAAATAATATCTAATTAAAAGAGGAATTAATATGGGTCTTCAATCTATAAATATATATCCTTACTGATTACTGTGATGATTGATACACGGTGGATTGAAACGAAGGAGTTGACAGTTCACGACATTTGAAATATACTGATAAGTCATCGCACCCATCTGATTAACATGACACATGCATAAATATGTTATGATTTAAGTTACCATAACATGCCGAAAATATTACGTATTTAACTTCAAAACAAATGTTAGATGTGACAGATATCTAAGGAATGAAAAACACTAAATATTCGTTCAGGACACGTTTGTTTGGCAGCAAATTTAACATCGAATTAAGGTTGAATTTTAAAATGTCAATATCTATGCTCAACATAACCAAATATGTGACTATTAAACGTACTAAAATCTGTAAATATTAATAACAATACGAGAAACTGTAACAGATGATAGCAGTGTGCAAAACATTGAATCGAAACATCAACAGACACTGTAGGCCACTAAACAACTAAAGCTGACCTTTCAACAACGTTTAAAAGTATTGTGAAGCTGAACAAGTAAACGAAATCAGATCGTTATATTCTGGACGTGACGTTAAACCCTAATATAATAATACTTACTATCAGTGAATAAGAATTACGTTGTCGTGTCATCGCATATCTCCACGTGCACGGCTTTATCCGATTAACGCTTTGTGAAAATTTATAACAATGCACTACTCAGATTCTGTTCAATTTGATATGCTTCACGATCTTATCTAAATATAAGTTATTTTGATCCCCCTTACCTGCCCCTCCCCTTCCAGGGTATCCCGCACGCAGTTCAAGGAATGGTAAAACATATTCTTGCAAAAGTTAGTACTAATCTTTTATTCAATTTGATATGCTTCATGACCATATTTTTAAAAATATATTGTACCCCTCACAGTGGCGCTCACACACAGGTCATGCAGCATGCAGTTCGGTGAATGATAAAAATCAAAACAAAAATACTTTCTTGCATAATGTAGTTCCATCAATGTGTTTCAGCTGATATGCCAAATGACAATGTTGATCCCAATCCCCAATTGTATTTTGATATGTTCTCTGTGAAAAGTGAACATGGATGCATCATGCCTGTAAATGTTCTAGAATAGGTAGATATAAGTAAAAACTGATACCCATGAATATTGAAACAACGAGTAAAAAACGAAATTCCTTGGAAGTTAGATATTTTAGCGAGACAGCACTATAAAGCCGCCATAAGTGCGCACTGTCGCAAGCAGACACCGTCTCGATATGACCTGAAATGAGTTAAAGGGATGATAAACCCCTATAAAACAAAATATGCATATTGTTGACTATCAACCATTAATTATATGTCATTGGTTTTCTCGTACTCACTATGTTGTCCTAAATATATGTTCTTTGACATACAGTGGAGTCTCTTTATAACGACACTCATCATAACACATTCATTACAACGACAATAGCTTTTTAACTCAATGACACACACGGTCGTCGTAAAGAGATTCCACTCTATCAGCTTAACACGAATGTTTCACGTATTTCAAGATTCAATGTGAAATTCGTTTAATACATACAGGATGATGACGACGACGTGGAGTGTTCGAGTGCCGATATTCAAAAAATATTTGAAGGGACAGGACTTGAACCATCATTGTTACAGAACGCTACCGACCTCATCATGGAAGACGTCGATAAAAACTTAGACGGCGTCCTGGACCTATCAGGTATGTGATATAAATGTTAGTAACATGCGAGAATAAGCAATGTATTTATTCATTTGCGAAGCCAACATAACAATGAATAAGAACGCGAAGACTTAAGTAGTGAATACGAGAACCAGGACGATATTTAAAAGATGTAAGTCCATCGTCATTGGCAAACAAAAGGAAAACACGGGACGCGCACAGAAAAACCCTAAAATATAGATTTTTAATTAAAAAGGAAACGTCACGAACTTCTATTGACATACTGTAAGCGAAACCAAGTATACACGAAGGGGTGAGTGCCCCTGCAACATGCGTGTCACCCGCCGTGATGTTTCCGTGTCAATTCCTTATATTGCAACCTTTTCTATGGGGAAGGATTGGCATAATGCCACCATAAGAATATATCACATGTATCGTGACGAAAGGGTAAGAATAGAAGCATAAACGGAATCAAGAAGGCAAAACAATTAGGATAGTACGACAAGTTGTAAGAACCCAATAATGAACTGTTTTATATTTGTCATATTTAAATTCCCGTCTCACTTTTGCTAGTTCATTCTGGTGGTGACTTTTTGGTGACGCTCTTGTTTGCTTGTCAATGATTTTTGTTCTGTTGATCCCATTCCTTCTTGTTTTTTTTTTAAATTTTAAATTGCCTCATAAAAGTAGTGCCAATAAGGCTGTATGTTTATACTCTGAGTTCTTTTTATCAAATGAGAGTTGTCACTAGGTTGATTCTTCCAGATCAAGGCCTTAAATCTTAGCCGATGTCCTCTAACACAGAGATTGTTTTCTCTCTAGTAGATATTATGTTTATTGGTGACCCGTGTCGGTTTGCCTTTTTACAATTCAATTGTTATATTATTCCAAAATATTATTTGAAAATGGTATTAAATCTACATAGTTAGTGTAAGTTCAGACAAAATGCTAATATACATTTGTTAATTTTTTTTATATTTCAGAACTCGCAGAACGTGTACCTCCTCATCTTATCAAATCATTAAACTGTGGAGGGCAAATTGTGTGAAAATACCATTATTACATTGAATGAACAGAAAACTCTGCTTATCTTGTGACTACAGTTGTTAGTGACTTTTGTTTTACGTTGAGATAGCTGTTTTACAGTATATTTCCTTGCCCTAGTTGCACCCTGTAAGCTTTACAAGTTTACAGCTGTGCTGACTACAGTTGTTATTTGATAGGATTTGTGATATATTATTTGTTATGAGGCATAATATAAACATAAACATCATTATTGTTTCAGTTTGTCATGCGTTTTTGTTTCATATTTTTAACCTGAATTGGCACGAAGAAAGGTTTAATATCTTCAGCTAAAGCATTTACATAGTTGAAACTAAGATAAATTGCTTTGTTTGTTCGTTTGTTTAATTGGGGCATAAACGTCACTTCCCAGAATATTTCACTGATATCGTGATAAAAGACCAAAGGAGAAAAACCCAACAATAGGAAAGGAAGAGCTGCGACAGGAACGGGAAAGCATAGCAATTGGGTTGGTTTTCTCTAGGTCACGTACATTCTGCACATAATTCCTCAGTCACGGTTGCGAGCGACAGTTGATGACCGAAATTGAAAAAGACACAGACTGTCTTATATCGTTCCTAAAACCGACTAACCAACTAGCAACGGATAAGTAATTTTTTTTAATATCATTCATTGTATCATTTTGACAAAAATTATCCGACATTTGAATTTGTTATGTATAATATAACATTAAATTAACACATTTCATGTCATATTGCCGAAATAAACACGCTTTTTTGATGACGAAGAATTAAAAAAAATAGGAGAAAATTAACGAACGAACCTAAAAACAGAAAGCGAAATAACAATAGGATTGGTTCATTTGTTAGTTAAGTGGGGGCTTAACGTCATTTTCTGAGTAGTTTACGGAAATCGTGACAAAAGACCAAATGGGAAAGACCAACCAATAAGACAGGAAGAGAAGCTGTGAAAGGAAAGGAAAATGAAAGCAATAGAGATAGTTCAGAAAGAAGGATGAGCCCATGCAACGGCGTTTCCGACTACTCTTCTATCGAACATTACCTTGGGATCTTTGTCACGCCACATGGTTAAAAAATCCCTGTACACGGGACAAGTTTACTGTCTATTAAACGCAACCCATAACACGTTATAAAATGACAAACGTAAACTACAGTGACGAGACAGGACGGGTATAAGCAGCAAGAGAAATAGAACGGGACTAGTACAGTTGAAACGAGAGATGTCATGATTTCAAACCCCGCATGTTAAAACTTTTGAACAAGTTCTTAGTCTTGGGGATTGTTGTGATGTCAATGTATTTCGTTTTAGTCCATCTGTACCAAAGGTCCAAGGTGGACTTTTCTCATACAAATCCCGTCCGTCGTAAACTTTTCACAATTTCGATTTTTTCTCCTAAACCACTGGACCCATTTCATCCAAACTTAGTAGGAAACATCCCTAGGGAAAGGAGATTCAGATTTGTTCAACTGAAGGGGTTCGGCCCCAGGGGGCACCACTAGGGGGCCAAAAGGGGAAAAATTTCAAAAATATTCTAATAAACTAGAAGGCCTAGAGCTTATTGTTTCAGTATGTAGTAACTTTAGGGCATGGAGAACCAAGTTTGTTCAAGGCGTGACTCTTGGGTCAAAAGTAGGAGACGTGTTTTT
The DNA here is from genome assembly GCA_032359645.1 of Pododesmus macrochisma. Lineage (NCBI taxonomy): Eukaryota > Metazoa > Mollusca > Bivalvia > Pectinida > Anomiidae > Pododesmus > Pododesmus macrochisma. The sequence continues at coordinate 9,490 of JAUMGZ010224868.1, forward strand.
GGGTCAAAGTTCAATACTATAACAAATATGTTAACAATTCACATTATTGACTTCTTGTCCAAAACTATAAGACAAATTTCATCCAAACCTGGTAGAAGTTATTCCTAGGGAAAGGGAATTCAGATTTGTTCAAATGAAGGGGCTCGGGCTCTCATCTGTCAATATCAAACCACAACTATTAGGCAGACTTCCACAATGGAAAGGAAGGTCTAAACAAATTTAAAAAAAAGAAAAAAAAACCAAGCAAATCGATAGAAAACTTTGAAAGAGTATAGAAAATATAATTAAACATGCAAAAAGGAAACATCCCGGAATTATATTTAAAGCTAGAAGCAATACTAGTGCATGGCCATTCGAGTGAGCTGTTTCTGCTACGAGTGTGTCACCCGTTATGATGTACCCTTGCAAGTTCGGTATATAATATAATTCATAAAACAATGACATATTGAGAATGTCTTGAAACATCTCGGGCACCGACTGGCAACGTCCATCTGTAGTATACGGATGACGGGCAAAGTACTTACTACAACAGGTTGAAGTATAGAAAATGTACGTCTCGACTTAGTTTTGATGTAAACAGTATTTCTCCAACCACCAATTTCATGCATCAAAAACAAGCTCGTGCATACCAAATCAGCTGTTAAGCTTACACATCATAGTGAGGCGAGATAGGTTTTCGTGCTGTATGTAAAAGGTGAGCTAATTAAGGGCAAATTAACTTATCAATATTGTCATAAAATATTGTGGTTTTAGTACCATCCGGGTCACTGGATGAACATTAAGAATATATTTCGTAATGTATTTCAACATTAACCATCCCTTAATTACATTTAACCATTGATTAATGCCTTTTGCATTTGAGTTATGGTCATAAATGTATATATTTTGAGCATAGACAACTTCATTATTGTTTTTGGTCTATTGATAGATGTTAAACAATAATTACATATGTTTCAAGAGATTGTTATGAGACGGCATAGGATACTAATGGGATCAGAAAAGATATTTTAACAACATATGCCGGACAGGTATTAAATTTTCTGTCAACGTCAATTAAGATTAACTAGCACCTAATTAGATTCATAGTGTGTTCATGTCACAGCATGATTTAGATAATTATTCATCGATGAACGACGACTATAATGCTGATGTTTAAGTTGAATTGTTATATATCTACGACAGTTAATTGAGGAAATGCATGCTTTATAACTTAAAGAATGTAAAATGAAGAATCGATAGTTTATACTCTTTATAACAATTTAAGATATTCTAGCAATTTTATACATGTTTCACCTAATTGACGCACAGTTCCCATTTTAAGCGCCAAGCATCAGTATTTATCATGAAGAACCCGTGCATGAATTTTAAATTAACGCTGATCATTTCATACAAGATATTAACTACACAAGGACGTTGAAAAATCTTAGGTCGAAACCACTATCTTGTTCCTCCTCTAATTCCCCGTTTTTGTATGCTCCGCTGAATCATGGTGTGTCATGGGATCTAAATATAATTCACAAAGATTCACTGCGCGAATTACTATCAAAGGGTCCTAAATTCAGACTTCCCTGGCTTTATTCTAGGAAGCAGAATTTCAAACTAATTATGGAATTGTGGAGGAATACGCAAGGAAGTGAGCTAACGAGAAGAGTTGATGAGGATACACTGTCACCGCTTATCTTCCTGTCCTATCTTTTGGTTTTTCTCCATTGGTCTTTTGTCACAATATCGTTTAAAGGTTCTGGACGTGACGTTAAGCCCTAATTAAACAAACAAACAAACAAACATACAAA
>JAUMGZ010224879.1:0-21618 GCA_032359645.1 Pododesmus macrochisma
ACTTATGAAGACTGAAAAGTACATTTTGAAAAAATGGATTACTCAGGTGACCGTTAAGGCCCATGGGGCCTCTTGTAATGGTTTACGTGTGAATACTGCAAGACTGTAGCATTTTGATGGTTTGCATGTGAATACAGTGAGACCGTAGAATTTCCATAGTTTGCATGTGAAAACAACAAGACTATAGCATTGTAATGGTTTACGTGTGAATATTGCAAGACTGTAGAATTTTAATGGTTTACATGATAATACTGCAAGACTAGCAGTTTAATGGTTTACATGTGAATACAGTGAGACTGTAGAATTTCCACTATAGTTTTTAATGGTTTACATATTTATTAGAAAATAAAAAAAAGATGGACTAACATACAGATGAGATATGTATAGAGTATACTAAAGTTAGAAAATTAAGTGTTACCGGTAATTGGTTTAGTGGATGATCATAGGACTTGTTAATAAAGTTATGGCAGAAAAGGAACTTCTTCATCAGGATAAGTCATTGTTCTGGGTAAGACATTGTTTAAAATAGTTTTTAGAAATAATTTACCACATTCTTGTCATAATTTTACTTGCAACACTAAAGCAAGAAATATTGTAACTCACAATGTAAAATTTCCTCTTTGATTTTTTTCTGACAGAGATCAGACTCCAGGAATGACCCAATATTAAGATTTCCTTTTAGAGTCCACTTGTAAACATAACCTGCACTACTATGTAATTTACTATATTTATATCAGTGAGATATTACATAGTAACTGTTACTGTAAATTGTATCATTTCAGGTTTCACACTATGAAAGAAGAATCAGGAGTTTGGAACATGAGCTTCATGACATGAAAGAGCAGAGGAGGAAATCATTGGATGAGGTACAACTTATTCTGAGAGTTTTCATTGGTTGATTTTGAATTGGCTAGATTGACATGGACTTGAAAGTGTTGTGCAATTTGATTGGTTGATGTTTTGCTACTTGGGATGTTGATGATGTTTGTTATGTCTCAAATGAGTCGCAGGTCATATGTTGTTATTCTGTGTCATCAGTGGTCATTATGTTGTTTTTGTATATTCATGTAGAGTCTTGAATTCATATATTCGTATTTTGACGTAATGTTCGTAACGTAAAGTTAATTTTTACATTTAGAGAACAACAGTCTTACGAGCTAGAGGTTTTTATTACTAAAATTGAAAATGTCTGAAATTATGACTCTCAAGACTCAATATGAAGTATTGACTGATTGAACTTTTAATTGGGACTTTGATTGCTTAGATAGAACTTAATGGAACTTTGACACACTATAAGAAAATATTAAAATTACGGAAGTTATCATACAAGTCATATTTACAGAATTTCATTAGTTTGACAAATGTTTAAAAAGTTAAAATTTCTTATTCAAATACATTAGAATTAAGCCACTTGTTAGGTAAGCTTGAAGAAGCATTGTTACTTTGTTTCTGTATTGCAAGTTTTGTGTTTTGTAAATGTGTCTATGTCAGCTCGTTAAGCGCTTGTTGCAGCAGTGGTGTGAAGTTATTAATATTATTTACTTATTTACCTGATTATTTTATAAACCAATATCATGGCCTGCAACCTGCAATATTGCATAATATTCATATTAGATTGACCTTGTACATGTACAATTGAGAGTCCAAACTCAGTTGTAAACAGTTACCTGACCTATAAACCTGACAACCTTTCATTTTGTATTAGATTGGTCTCCTACAAGAAAGGCTTAGGGAAAGCCAGACATCTACAAAAGATCACCATGAAATTTTGAAATCAGAACTTGCCAGACGAGATGATACAATTCAGAAACTAAGACGAGATGTTTTAAGTTTACAAGAGAAACGTGATGCTGCTGTTTCTGAGGTAAACACCCCACCTTACTGACAATTCTATATAATAGCTCTATCTCTTGAAAAAAGAAAAAAAGCTCAGATTTCATTTTAATACAATATGGTAAATATGCCGGGTTAATCATGACAATTTTAAGCTATCTTAAAATTATCTTTTTCTGGAAAAAATATTAATATTTCATTAAAAAATCCTTGACATCTTATAAGTTCAGGTAGATTGGTTAAAAGAAACAACAGACATTTGGTGTAAATTCACTATGGCTTCATAATCATATTTCCCAAATCATATTTTGAAAGCTTCTAACTAAAGTTGTATTAAACTGTTGCCATCGATATAAGAACACTTCACCCAAATCTTGATGTGGCATTAAATTCACTGGTGTCAAATGTAAATAGAGAAATCAATCCATTCATTGTACATTGTCAAGTGATATTTACACAACATTTTAGTTGGACAAGCAGTCACAAAATGTCAACCAATTAGAGGACACCAAAAAACACTCTTCAGAAGAGGTAAACAAGGGACTTAACTCTCCCTTAAATCATGTATTAACTGTCTGTCATACTCACATGCCATGGTATATGTTTTACTGTTTACTGAGTGTACCAATGTCACATGGGGTTCTAAAAAACAAAACTAAAATAAGGAAAACAAATGTCAAATCATGAAGTATATATCATACAAATAATTGAAAACTGCAGAATGCAATCAAAAGATGACTTATTGATAATGTTTATTTCAAACGTTCTGATTAAAGCAAATTTGATGTACATATTAAGTGTAATGATTTCAACCTTTGCAGGTTGAATTTATGGTTTGAAATCTTTTATTAGTTTTGCAGGTTAAATTTATGGTTTGAAATCTTTTTTTAGTTGAAGTTCAGTGTTAAGGGCTGTTCTAAAATTAACCATATGGGAGGGATGGAAGGTTTTTTTCAGAAGCCCAACCACCCATCAAATATTAAAACTTATTTAATATAAGCAATGCTAGGCAGATCTGGATTGAGGCCCACTACCAATAATATATTTATAACAGGTGCCTCCCAACCCTTCCATGCAGTTAATTCTGGAACAGCTCTAAGAAGGTTTAAGTTATTATAATTATGACATTGTACACTCAGTAAACTGGACCACCTTGGATAATGGTGTTAAATCACATTTATTTTTATATTTTGTTTTCACATTCACCTATTAAGGTTTATTATTTGTTAATTAAGTTTCGAGTTATGATGACATTATCTATATTTTCCAAAATATAAATTGGTAAGCAGTGAAAGGTATTTAACCTCAGAATGGCGATCAATTTTTGTATCGTATAAGTATGAATCCATAAGTAGAGGTTAAATATCTTTTAAAAGAGATATAGGCAAAAGAATGATTTTAAGGAAAATAAAAAAATAAAAAATTTGGTTTTATCATCGAATGTTATTCAGATTTGAAATTTAACCTTGCATGCAACTATTTACTACTGGTACTACATATATGATGCAAGTTACTTGCTACTTGGAATGAGCTTTAGCATTAATTTGGTTTATGGTTTTGTCTTTTTAAAGCTTAAATGCATGGCAATGCTTGGTCAGTGGTGACACTATATATTTCTGCACTACCACATTATGTTAACTATGCTGGTGCTTTAATTTGTTAATTTCTGCATGTCTTTTGTTACAGTTATAAGACACAATATCCAAACATCTGAGTGACTGTGAATGTTGTTAATTTATTTTTATGCATGACTGTTAGTGCACAATATCCAAACATTTGAGTGACTGTGAATGTTGTTAATTTATGTTTATGCATGACTGTTAGTGCACAATATCCAAACATTTGAGTGACTGTATATATCCAAACACCTGAGTGACTATTAGTTTTGTTTATTTATTTTAATGCAAGTTTATTTAGTTTTATTGACTTCTTATTTATAAGTGTGATGTAGTTTTCAACAAATTGCACAGGGTTTGGTTTTGGATATTACTTTTACAACACTAGAAATATAATTATGCATGTGTTAGAAAAAATACATAATTTTTGCATGCATATCTAACAATACTGAGAATTATTGGCATGATGAATATTTCTTGGTGCAATTAATCAGTAAATTTGTAACTCTGAAATTGCGATATTTCATTAACATTAATCTGCATGTTTAGGGCCTGGTTTTCTTCATCTGTATTATCTAGTAAGAGACTGTGGCATGTTAACTTTATCTGTGTTGTTAGATTGTACCATCAAGTCATTAAGTACCAACTATATTCATATTCTCTAATCAAACAAGCATCCTCATTGAAGACTGTCCTGCTATAATAAACAATCATGTACTATTAAATAAAACAGATTTGTTTTTATTCTCATATAGACTTCATATCATGTGAAGTCTTAGTTGCATTTTATTAGACTTGAATTCATGGTTTATAATTTGTTACTAACAGGTCATGCGCCTGGAATCCAAGAACAAATCTTTGGAGGATGAAGTCAACACACTCAGAAAGAATCTGGACGATACCAAATCAGATGTGAGTTATCTCCCCTTCTTTTTTTTCTAAATTCAATGATTTGAAGTTGTTATTGTTAATCCCTATTTAATTTACATCCTCTAGCTAATATGTAATAGTTATCAATGATATTACCAAATGTGTTGATTTTGTATAGTAGATTTCCTCTAGTCTGTTGCTAAGCAACCAGATATTGATTTTGTAGACTTCCCCAAACCTGTTGCTAAGCAACCAGATGCATTGATTTTGTAGACTTTGTTGAGTCCATTGCTAAACATCTAGATATATTGTGTTTACTTTATAGACTTATATAAGACCATTGTTAAACATAAGACCATTGTAAGACATAGTGTTGCTCATTATGCGTCATTGTGACTTTGCTATAATTTCTAAAGAACATGTCATAGAGATTATAGAGACTAGGAAGTCAAATCGTACAACAGCAGTTGAATGTAAATGGCAGTGTATTTTATTTTGATGATCTGATGGATCAGACAATTTAAACATCTGTCAAATTTATGAAAATTTGTGATTTTCTGTCTATCATTCATTCTTTCACAAAGTTTATAGACAGAAGCAATAGTATAATTGAAATTTCAAATAATTATGTTAAATTAAGCTCTAAGTATTCTGGTGACTTTAACATGATTATCTAAGAAATTTAAGTGGCAGATTAAACGGATGGTGATAACTTTAAGTTAGGTGTCATTATTACTTCCTTATAAAGTCTAGTATGTACTTATTGGTAGTATGAATACATGAGGATTATCTCACACGATAAAATGACAGTTTACACAGATTAATTTATTTGTATTTTAATAGTTTAGTAGTTACCAGCAATATAATGAAATATGTCTGCTTTGCGCATCACTTTCAAAGAAAAGTATCACTTGATAACATAAGTTACGTACTTTCTTTGATAATATCATTTTGTGACATTGATCCTACTATAACAGCTATGTAACAGTTCACACTATGAACATGAACTATAATGTACACTTGCATATTAAAACAAAGCACTGAATTAAAACTTGCTGATAACAAATTGTCACTGCCTATATACTGTATATCTTGTATTCTGCATCAGAACACACAAGCATTCCTATGGGTGAAGTAACTGAGTGATTACGTGCTTCAGCACTATTAAGACCTCTAGACAATACTGCTTATATTTGAGTGTGATTTCGTACTAAGCCACTTTGTACTACAGGGAAATTCTAACATAACGAAGCTCGCCCGAGTAGAGGCTGAATTACAAACTCTTCGAACTCAACATGCTGAGACTTTATCCCAGGTAGAACCGCAGTATGATTTCACTAACATTATGTTTGCTTTTTTTCTGGTTTTGTCATCATTTGTTACATGTAAATGCCTTGGAATGTCTTTCAGCTTAATATGCACTTAAAAAATTCTGATAAGTAGTGGCTGTATCAATTTTGTATTCTGATTTTAATTTTCACTGTTTCGTAGTAGAAAAATTGTTACTGACTGTAATTATATATCAACAGTTGAAAAATGTTTTTGTAACCATTCCGTCTTTGGTTTCACATTATCACATTGTAAAAGTGCTTTCTATTCTTTAAATATCATCTGTAGTAGTAATCTCTTTCATATATTTCTAATTAAGATCATTTCTATAAGAGAGTACTACCCAGTTATTTTTGTATAAGGCAAAACCTGTTGCTGCCCAACCTTGTGTTATAATTATAACAGAAGATTTATGAGAGAATGACATAGATATTTGTGTATTTAAAGATAAAGTATATAATGTCTTTCTGTATCAAAAGATTGGTATGCACATGGCATGATCAGAATGAGAGAGAGAGAAAGATCATCTTTGATGATAAATTGTCAATTTGTTTTGTAATACTAAATTTACTGCTTGTAACTATTGTGTCGGTGTTATATTGTGCATAACGAATTGTAGTGTTATATTGTCCTTGGTAAAATTTGTGCAATGGGATATAACAATGTTTGCTTGTAAACAATGAAAACTTTATATTTTATTTAATGTGCTTTACATTTTCTAATTTGCTGCTTATTTTCTTTTTGTTTTGTTTTGATTTTTAAAGAAAGTGTAAAAGCAATGAAACATTAATGTTCCAGTTGATAAATAATCATATGTTTTTGTTTTTTATTGGTTTGAGTTTAAATAACACGATTTGTTTGCTTTTTTATTTTAATTTTTTTTTAAATTAATTGTTTACAAATCTTTCTAAGTTACAATACAATAAAACTTTTTCTTATGAATGTTATATTATTTAAGCTTAAAGATAAAGTAATTGCAGAATTCAAATTTTATCACAATTTTTATCAGAAAAATAATGTAGTGACAGAGTAAAATAAATTATAACTGTTATGAAAGTCAACTATTGTAAGTATTTTTTGTATATTTATAAAAAATATTTATTATTTTTATGTATTGATAATTCAGCATTAAGTTTTAAGTAATTCATTACCTTTACATATTCTGAATGATTGACATGTGGAGACTTTGTTACACAGATTAAAACGTATGCCTCCAAGGTGGCTCGGACAGAAAGCGAATCTGAGATTATCAGAGCCGAGCACAGTGAATCTATGTCACAGGTAGTGAATGGTTGTCGTATGGAGCTGGCATGTTGCTTTAAGTTCGCTGTTCTTGTTTGCTTACGTCCAGTTGTGCTGAACAAGTGTTGAAGTGTGTAAAATTGATAATTGTCCATCACTGTCTGTGAATGTAAAGAATGAAAACTCACTTCTGTGTCACTGTTTATAAAGGCTTTGATGTACTTCACTGCAGACCAAATTTATTTCAACATGTTGAGAAAAAATGATCTCAAAATACAAACAAAATCGGTGCACTGCATAGAATGTTAAAGTTAAGAATATGCATGTTCCCTTAAGAAGCTTTCATTGTGCTTTTGTTACATCACAATTAAATGACTGAAGTATCAAAACAATGAAGATAAGAAAGAGTAAAAATGCTATTGATTTTAGTATGTTGACATCAAGTAAAAAAAAATCATTCAGAATTGTAATGAAAGTTTCGAAATAGAATGCCAAAAAATTGTACAAAAAGTTATTTATATCAAATGTAGGTTTATGACAGCTACTTTAATTTGTTTTGAGTTGAATAAGGACTTTTCTCAGTGTAACTTATGTCAAAAGATGAAAAACATTTGTTCTGAGATTATAGCAGTGGTGAACTTCTATGTACATGTTGACACTTAAATTCAGTTTTATTTCATGCTTTTGTCAGATGGGGCTTTATATGTTACTTTTGTTTTTATTTTGAAGTGTTAGGTGAATCTTAAGTTAACATGTTTTACCCACATAATTAATCAATTAATGGGAGGTAACATGTTTTACCCACATAATTAATTAATTAATTAATTAATTAATTAATTAATGGGTATCATGTCCATGTTTCATGTTTTGTTTGTTTGAAATGTAAAGTACAAGATTTGTCTCCCTTGCATTTTATGTTTTTATTGTCTTGACCATGAGTTATAGTTAGTTTTTACCTGGCTGTATATTGATTGTAAAGTAAAACATGATTCCACAACCAACTTCAAAGATTTTCCATAGAATAAATGTCTTGAGCCTAAGTATCAAGGAGTTCATATTTTCTGCAGTGAAAATGACAAGAGAGAATTTATAGGTATAACCAAACCATAAATTATGATGGTGAAAAAAAAAGAAGTGAAGTGTGCATTGTGGCCTTTTTTTGTTTTTCAAGACAAGAAATATACTGCATTGTGTTTGTTGTCAATACCAACAGTTGAATAAGACCAGGTTGTCTCAACAATAAGATGTCAAAATTAGGAATATGCCACTGTTGTACCATTAATGGTAATAAATGTTACTAGTGCATGCAGTCCCTGTTTTACTGTGTAATGTGTCTGTATATATCTGTATGTATTGCATGGTGTGACAGTTTGTTATATATATTTGTGTGTGTTAAATTATATTATTCCAAGATGAATAACTCTTGCATGTTACCACACCTTTATTAATAACCAGAAACCTACTGATTAAATGAACGTTACCCTGTAATTTTGATGCTGTATGATACAAATCAGTACAGATTTAACAATTCCTTCAGTTTTATAAGATTTGATCCCTCCAAGCTTTGTTGATTAACTGTGATTTGAAAATAAATTTATTAAGGCAATAAACCGGTAACTTGTATCCCCTGTAATTTGACCAGTTTTATAGTTTAACATTCATTTAAATATTTAATCAAGAATTATAATTTTGATTTGAAATAAACCAGTAACTTGTGTCACCTACCTTTAATTTGACCACAGTTTTATGTAACCATCATTAATATTTGTTATCAATAATTATCCCTTTAACAAGCCTCCATCTAATGTTAATTTGTACACCACCTTTATATGAAATGTGATTGGTTCATGAAACTATGATACAATACTTCTGATTACACACAAGAGGTAATCTATCACTGAATCGCCTTGTACAACTACTACGAGTATTTTGTTAGATCTTCTTAGCACCATTTTTGGTTATTTTAGAGTGTAAGCTGAAAGTTTTGCATTTTACATTCTTCATAAAATTCATCTTATATCTCCACTGCCTTCTCATATTAATGAGAATTAATATAAGAGTTGAAAACAAGGCATATTATTCTAGTACATTCTCAGTTGGTGTGTGTGTAGGGCAGTATTGTAACAAGGAGTTTCATAAACATATTCAATACTGGTCAAATGACATACTAGGACCAGTCTAGTTCTCTGTGATTCATGATGGCTGACAAATTTCTTGTATCATTTCCAGGTTCAGAAACTGACCGGTGCTCTTCAGAAATTACAGTCCTCTTCCAAGGACACTAGGGATGCTCTGACCTCAGAGGTATGACCAATCATCGTACATTATACCTACATCTTCCCTCTCATAGATATTACAAATATACCACATACATGGTGGTTTCTAGTTGATATGTATCATATAGGTATATCTGAGGATAATTTTTAAATCATTCAATATGTTGGGAGGAAAACATTTATAAATGAACAAATATTATATTCTTATATTACTGTTTAACTTATTGGAGGGTTAGGTAATTATGTAATACCTGTACAGGTGTATGGCCGTATGTCTCTATTCTCACAATAAACTCAGCCCTGTCTTATGAATGGTGAATTTATAAAACTGTAATTAGCTGGTAGTGTGAATTGACTGTACTTGAAAGAGAAACAAACAACTGATTAACGTGATAGTTGACAGTTCAATAAGTTAATAAGTAATTATTTGTTATAAAACTCTAGTTAGAACTTGTCTATAGGGAGAACACAGTATTACGTAATGTACAGAGTTCTATCATGTTTACTTTTTCACTTAAAGTGGTATGGAACACGAGAGTATGGAGTAAGTTGATAGCTTGTGACTCGTGCACTATTATATTATACCCCAGAAAGCTTTTAGAATGTTTTATAATTATGATACAGTTATAAACTTATATAGTATGTGCTACAGTTGATATCTTAATCACATGCTACATGTATATAGTATTTTATAGAGTTCTTCAGTTTTAGTCTTCTCAAATCTCATTAAAACCTAAATATTACTGTGTTTTAAAGATCTTTCAAGGTTAAACCAGGGATCATGTTTGTTTGAACTTCCTGTAGTGACCCTTCCACAGGTCAGTGAAACATTGAAGTAAATTTCTTTTCAACATCAAACAGCACTGTGGAAACCCTTATTGTAACAAAAAACCTTTGTGTAACAATTGTTACACTAAGAGTAGCAACCATAACCCTTAGTGTAAACAATTTCCTTTTTTTGTTACACTAGGGGTCGTTTCCGCAAACCTTAGTGTAACAAGTATATTTGATACCTTGAAATTTAGAAGGTGATGTTTGATTGGTTGATAGTGGAAGTTCAGGGTCACATGACCCCTGGTCTAACTTGGTCCAATCCTTTATAACAAAGTGTGCATTATATGTTCGGGTTTTAATGAGATTGAGTCTTTTGATAATTTTATCAGCAGCCTGAGTACATTTTTACTATTTTGGAATTATTTTCCTCTTGTAAACTAACAGTCAAACTTTAATATTTGTATTTAATTAAGTTTCATGCATAAATAAAGTGCTTTTAATATCTATTACCATTACAATTACTAACACTATTAAACTACAATTTACAACTACTTTTTTCAACTATTTACATACTTTAAACATATTTTATATAAACTTTTTAACTTCACTAATAAAATGTATTCAATATAAATCTATTTTATTCTTGATATACTCAGTAAGAACTGAGTAGTGTAAATCTATATTCCTATATGACTGTACGAGATTGACAAGGGCTTTTACACATCTTTATCAGAACATGATAATGGCCTTATAACTTAATAATTAGTTACTATTCTCACTGATATACACTATTCTCACTGATATACATATGTGGAAGGTGGAGGGTTTATCCATCTGCCTTGTCACACCTAGAACGTTAAAGTTACGTAACCTTTTCGCTCCCTGCTATATGCTCAGCATTTCTGGGTAGAATGACTGGTTAGCTCAGTGTCAGGTTAATGTGTCCGAGTGAAGTATCATGTCAATGTGTCTGGGACATGATATTTCAGTGAGACAGCACTATAAAGTTGCAATCATTGTGCACAGTCACACACAAAAACACTTTCTTGATATGATCTAAACATGTGTCAAAGAGATGTAAACCCCCAAAAAAACAAACTACCCTGCATGATGTATGGTACTTTTATTATGTGTAATGTTGGGAATGCAGCCATTGAAAAATTAAAGAATTTGTGAATTGCCTTTACAAATTATCAAGTAAAAATAACTCCAAGTGCAATAAAAAACAACATTACAATGTATAAATATGTAAATACAAAAACAATATTACAGTTCTTTAATTCTACTCCCTGTGTTATGTCAATAGGATTTGTCTGTTGTTCTATTTTCCTTGTATTGAAGTAAACATTTGACATTTGATCACACCCGTCCTTGTAGTCTACAGTGCCGTCCTACGGGTCTGAAGAGTTATAACTACCCTTTAAACACATTGTAAAGTCCTTGTAGATGTTATCACATATAGAACACTGTTATGATCTCATACCTTGATTCTATAGGTAAAGACAATAAAACATGCTTAGACAGGGTTTTAACCGTTTATCATATAAGTCGTACAATTTTCTCACACATTTTTAAAATGTAAGTGTTAATTTTTTAACTTATTTGATTTTCTGGTCTAACTCATATTTTGATTGTTTTCACTTTTGTATAACCTGCTAGGAATTATATGTTTAATCTTTGCATCATTTATGAAATTAATGTATTCTTAACTAATGTTGTTTATTATAGTATGCTTGGGTAATCTTGTATCTTACATAGTAACATGACATCTCTGGTGAAGGTTTCCACATTTATCTTAGTTAGTAAAATGTTTACATCAGATCTCTGCCATTCTCTGTTGATAGTTCCTGATCCCTATACCTGTAAAGTGTTAACATGGCATATCAAGCGATGGTTCTAAACATCTATTTTCTGTGAAGCTAAGTGTTAACATCAGATCTCTGCCATTCTCTGTTGATAGTTCCTGATCCCTATACCTGTAAAGTGTTAACATGACATCTCTAGCGATGGTTCTAAACATCTATTTTCTGTGAAGCTAAGTGTTAACATCAGATCTCTGGTGAAGGTTCTTAACATCTATTTTCTGTGAAGCTAAGTGTTAACATCAGATCTCTGTCATTCTCTGTTGATGGTTCCTGATCCCTATACCTGTAAAGTGTTAACATGGCATCTCAAGCGATGGTTCTAAACATCTATTTTCTGTGAAGCTAAGTGTTAACATCAGATCTCTGGTGAAGGTTTCCATGTCCAACTTTGTGTATTATATGTGATTCTTGTTACTAAATATAACTGTCCATCAAAAAACCTATTAAATACTTTCTAAATCATCTGTTTTAGAGAATCTTAAACTTGAATTGAATCTCACACTTCTTTACTTCTGATTTGTGCATTTTTAATACAGTTCAGATTTCAGTACCTTGAGAATTTAGCACAATGCAATCTTTATATTATACTACAAAAATAGCCATGATCTTTATTCTGTAATGAGTTAAAAGTTTATTTGAAGGAGTTGGATTTTTGTATGGACATTATTTGTACCAGTACTAATAGTCACTGTTTATCTTGTTGAATGAGTTTATCTTGGTGAATGATGTAACAAATACTCAGCAATTTACTATTACACTGTTAATGATGGTTGTCTCCCTTACAGGTCGCCGACAGACATGACAGTGTTGTCAAGCTTCGTAACGAAAACCGGGAGTTTGATGAAAAGCTAAGGGAGGCGTTGGCCTCTGCACAGCACAGGGGGGACATTATTAAACAACTCCGGGAGGAAATCAAACAGCATCAACTCAGGGTATGTCAAATCAGTATTGTTATTCCTGGCATTTGAAACAAATAAGGATTTTATTTTATAGTTATCATTCATGGCATTTAAAACAAAATCATTTTGAATATCTACACATTAATGCAAATTACGACAAGCAACCAAAACTGTTATGTTGCGTAAAATCAATTAGAGAAACAAAAGTAACACATCAATGTTTTGAAGATTAATTAAAGTTTTATTCATATTATTTCAATTTCATGTCATACTTCAAATATTATTATATAGACTCAGGATTATCAAAGAAAACTAGAGAATCTAGACCAAGAACTGGGACAGAACCACAGCAGATACACTGCACAGGCTAGAGAAGTAAGTATAACTATAAGAAATTCATATATATATAAATATATATATACATATAAATATATGCATAAAATCTTTTTAAAGAATATAAATAAAGTCTTAGTTATAACGCCTACGTTTTGGCAATTTATATGTTTATATATATTGGCTTGTGATAAAATGAAAAAGAAAATTAATTAAAAACACACTTTAAATGACAAATGTCATAGAAAAAAAATTCTGATTATTCTGTGTTTGCCAAACAAAAAATAGAACCATCATGAGGATTTGTTGCTTTATGCACAATCCAAGAATAAGAATAATCTACAGCATGTGAAGTTTTACAAAATATTTCAAAACTACAATGAGAGCTACTCATATAATCGTTTGATACTGTGTAGTAAGAGAGATTACTATATTGTACAGGTTGACAGACTGCAGACAGTCCTGCAGGAGAAAGACTTGACCTCCAGTCAACACGACACACTATTTAAGTCAGACTTGGCCGACAAAGAGGATGAACTCAATAGACTCAAAGCAGAAATCCACGTCCTCCATGAAAAACTTGCACAGAGTACAGCACAGGTAGGTGTTCTTCTCCCACAACTCAGATACATTGTATATGTGCTGTGATGCAGCTAATCACCATTTAAGAGATGAAGAGAAACTTCTGATGGAGTAGTAACTTATGTTAGGCCATACAAAAATAAGTACTTGGTTCTCGGGCCACTTATTGTTATTAATTAAGATGATGAAGGGAGGCATTTTTTATTTTATTTTCTTTGAGGTGTTTTGAAGGCAAAACTTTGAAAATGTTTAGTATTTCAAAGAAACTTTGACTTAAATTGACTATTAAATTTCTAGGTTGTTTTAAAAATAATGTTTGTTAGGAACTAATACCAAATTAATCTATTTAAATATTTATTCTCGACTGTTTGTATTCAACCTGAATTGAGTGATGTGGCAGAGCCTTAGAACCCAGTATTTAAAGATCTTTTCCTTAACCCATTCTGTGCAAATTCCTAACATTATACATTTTTTTGTCAGTTGATGTCGCGTGATGACCAGATCATGAGACTAAACAAGAATATGCAGGAAATAGACGAAGTGTCAGCACGTAAAGACCAGGCGCTGAAAAAGTTTGACGTAGATCTTATGAATGCAGACAAGGATTGCCGTAAAGCAGAGGATAGCGTATGTTTAAATATTTATTTAATGTTAACTTCAGTCAACTTTTATGCACTTAATTTAAAAGAAAAATGGACTTGGGTTTAAACAATGCAACCTTGATTCTTAAATGTTGTACAGAGAGTGTTTTAATAGATTTTATGTCACGATACAAATAGAGCATCAACAAAACTTTAGTTCTGTCAGTTCTGTCTATTCAGAGCATCAACAACACTTTAGTTCTGTCAGTTCTGTCTGTACAGAGCATCAACAACACTTTAGTTCTGTCAGTTCTGTTTGTACAGGGCATCAACAACACTTTAGTTCTGTCAGTTCTGTCTGTTCAGAGCATCTACAACACTTAAGTTCTTTCAGTTCTGTCTATTCAGAACATCAACAACACATTAATTCTGTCAGGTTTCTGGGTGGATTTTTCTGTTCGTCAGATTCTTCAAGTAACTGATTTTATAGAGAAATCTGGTATTTCAAAAGAAGATTTTAACTGTTGAATAGGAAACAAAATAAAGGAAATGACGTTCTTCTGAGAAGAAATATTGATATGGATTGAACAGCCTCCACGACGGGAGATAAAATGACATTTTTGCGAGATGAAATAAAATGATGTTGTCTTTCACAGCTTTCACGACGTGAGATAACAATACAGCAGTTAGAGCACGATCTTTCGATGGTTAAGTCCCAGTACCGTGAGGCCGTGGAGGAGAATGGACGTCTAGAGGCTCGTATTCAAGCCTTCACCATTAATGCACAGAGTGAACAAGATGTTCTTAGTTCAGAGGTAAGTCTTCTGATGTTTTTATGGCAACTGTTTGAAATTTTAAAAAAAAAAAGTAATCTTACACAAAAGGTACTGTGTCACCATTAATGCACAGAGTGAACTAGATGTACTCAGCTCAGAGGTAAGTATTCTTTATGTTTTTATGGCAGCTGTTTAAAATTTAAAAAAAAAAAAAAAAAAAATAGTTATGAAAGGTGTTGTCCTATGCTTTAACAAAAATGTTTTTCGTTATGAAAGGTTACCTTCAAGTGAAAAAACATCATTGTATAAAACAAAAATTCTATAGTTGTAGTCCATGTATTTCGAATTGAGTAGCCAGCCTGTAGTTGTTTACTACACAGCAACCTCACAGTGCATAGCAATGATTCATGGCAGTAGTTAATCACATGTAAAATCTAGATGCTCTTTAAATGAATCAGTCTTTCAGCATTGGTTATGTATAGAATGTTAGTTTGAGATCAAAACAATCAAACACATTCTGAGAGTTGTTGAAGTTAAAAGTGCATGCTTCTTTTAAGAATTGATGGATAGTGGGGTAAATCAAACCTGTCCCTACTGGTTCTTATGTGTACGAAAATCAAAATTTGATCGATGGGGTGGCATCCCTAAAAAGTGTTCTTCTCACCAACATCCCTTTGCTATTTAGTTTGACAATTATTCATATCTTATGTGTGTTCTTCTCATGTATTCATTTGTTACCAACTCTTTTGTTTAGGTGAGAAGAAGAGAGGAAGCAATTAAAAGACTAAAAATGGAAAATATTAGCATGCAAGAAAAGAACAGTAAATATGAAGAAAAGGTACACATTTACACCAAAAAAAAACTATTAAAGTCTTGTCGAAATATTGTGATTCCATATTTTAGTTCTATCTGTTGCCTGATCCCCTGTCTATTAGTTTAAGAGTACTGTAAATAATATTCTTCTTAATTTTGATATATTGATAGATTCTGTTTCATCATTTGACCTTTTGTCCATTTGTAAGTTTTCTAATCTTTAGCATTTCTTTAACACAAATTCATGTATGGACAACAAACTTGGTGGGATAGTACGTCACCTACCAAAACTTCAGTCACTGTGGCTTACATTTTGATCTTGTCAACACAGTTTCAAAGTGATAATAAAACTAAGTTAAGAGAAATTGTGTCCTTTTAAAACCATTACTTATTGTACTATGTCTTTTTGAATCAGTTAAACAAATGTAACATAATATTGAGAAATAAACATGTCATTATATTCACAGATTAATCAGTTTGAGAGAGAGGTTGACCAGATGAAGATGCACCAGAGAACAGCACAAGTTGAGGTAACTTATTTCTCTTATTAATTGGAAATTGATTTAAATGGCATCGAAACCATATTTAGTTATTCACACACATAAATTTTACATTATATTAAGATCATTCACCTTCCGTAAGTAAAGTATTTCCATAGTAGGAAGCACAGTGATTATGTTTAACATATTTTGACATATTGGTGATTTAATTACTTGAAGGGAGATGGCTTAAAGATAGTTTGCATACATTGTCGCCAAATTTGAAATTCTATTTATTGAGTTGATGTGATTGTATTGTAAATGAATTTATGTAATAAAATATTGTTTACCAAATTCCTAGAAAGAGTTTTATAGTAAAAGAACATAGTACCAACCATCGTTTGAGATAATATTTCTACTATTCCTTCACTAGCTGTATTTCTATATATTTATACTTTTAGAATGATACAAAGAAAGGTGTGATCAACAACATGGAACATAACTTGGAGGATTCCAAAAAGAAAATGTCACAGTATCAGGACGAAGTGAGTCGTCAAGAGGACAAGGTCAGGGGTCTTAACATAGAGCTGACATCCCTCCAGTCACAAGTAGACAAGCTCCAAAATAATGTAAGTAAATGATAACTTTTGAATGTTCCATTCATGTTTTAGGAATAACAATAAATAGAATTAAACTCTGACAAAATGTGTCAACTCGACTACAATAAAGTCTTAAATACTATGCAGACTATAATAATATTTGTATAAGTGTGTTTACATTTAAAAAGATTCCTTTCTTGTATAATATTTACAAGTGAAACATTGTTGACACTTATAATATTATTGATATATAATGATTTCTTTAATTTGTCTGAGTAATCTCCAATTACTGACAGACCTTTAAATCCTTTGTATGGCTGGCTATAATAAGTTTTGTTATTTACCTCTGGCCAGGTAAAGGTAATTAATTATTTACCTTTATTGTGGCCAGTGCAGTGGACATTACACTGTTCTAGCTGGTCCTTGTATTGTAGTTACACTGGTAAGTTGTGACTATTGTGCAGTGACTACTCCACATATTAATGACAAGTCAGTATGAACATATTGTTTTACTGAAAACAGGTGTTCTTTAACGTGAAGGAGACTGGATTGTATAAACAGTGTTTACTTTTACTGAAAACGGATTTACTTTAACGTCGTGAAGGAGACTGGATTGTATAAACAGTGTTTACTTTTACTGAAAACAGGTGTTCTTTAACGTGAAGGAGACTACATTGTATAAACTGTGTTTACTTTTACTGAAAACAGAAGTACTTTAACGTGTAGGAGACTGGATTGTATACTGTTTTTAAAATTTACAGGTTTCTACTAAAGAAGATCTGAATACACAACTCAAGACAGATCTTGACATCTTATCTAAACAACAGAGAGAAACAGTCAACAAGGTATTTATAACTTACATCCAGGTCTCATCTATTCTAAATTGATTTTCTCTTGAGCGTTCTTTTAATGACAACAGTTGATGCGTAACTTGACAAGATCTTCTCACACAGATTGGTTTGTTGTCTGTTATAGGTATTTAATTTGTTATGGCCTGTTTAAGTTTGCAGTTTTGTATATCAAGTATGTACATGCTATGTAAACACCAGTTCATAATTGTCATACATGAAAGTCGAGTCTTCTTTCTTAAAATATCATCCAAACTTATTGAAAATAATTTAAAAACTTTATCAGAATTTTAAATCAATGAAATGCAGAGATGAATCTACTTTATTGATGAGTTATTGTTGTGACATTGTTTGTAACTTTCTAGTTTTACTGTGGCCCTACTTTATTTGATGGGGTAAGCCAGAGTTGATTTGTCAGTGTATTTTGTTCGGTTGATTTTATTTCTCATCCTTGTGTTTGCTTTACCAGGTTGTGGTAAGAGATGATACCATACAGAAACTGAACACAGAGATCGGCAGACTGAAAGGCAAACACCAGGAGAAAATGTCTGAGATACAGAAACAGTCAGAAACAATCAAGAAACTCCAAGAGGCTCTCACCAAATGTCATGTTGACCTTGACAAAACTAGGTCATCATCAGAACATGAGGTACATGTAATTAAAATTATAAAACTGATATATGAAAATCTTTTTTGAGGGTTTATTAAAATAATAACTAGATGAAATAGGAATAGATATGAAAAAAGTAAAATACAAATAATCATGGTGTTAATAACCAAAGAAGACATTTTTTAAAAAGAGTAAAACACAAATAATAATGATCTTTGTAATTAGATAGAACATTATTAGATAAGTAAGATAACATTGTGAAAATCTTTGTTATAGGTGAGACGAAGAGATGAGTCGATCAAGCAGTTACAAGAAGATTTGATGGAGTCCCAGGCCCAGTACAGTGCTTGTTACAATGAGGTGAGCATCCCTGATCTTGTTCTACAGTTAGTGGTTGTGAAATCTCAGATTATAAAACTTTTTTAACCCAACAGCATTTTATCGTTTAAGGCAGGCTGTATCGTGTACACATATTCAAGATATCATAGATCTCCCACATTATCATACCTGTCCACCTTTAAAATCTAGAATGGGGCATATTAATGTTTTAGTAAAAAAGTATAGGTAATATTAGATTTTTCATAGGAGAGACAAACTGTGAATGGACAGAATTGAAGTCTAAAATAGGGAGTCTCACTATTTACAGGGAGACTTAACAGGTATGCATTATGAGGTTGTTAAAATACCTAGGATATTTTATGCAAGCATACTGTCATAGGCAGTTTGTCTTGAGCATCAATATTTAGATACCTTCGAATTATCCTGCAGTTTCATATAAACGATGTCGTAATGTAATTGTTGAAGATGAATGTATTAACTGTTAACTTTTGTTTTATAGTTGATGAAGGCTGAGGATGATATAGAGAGTCTAAAGAACGACAACAATCATCTGAACCAGAACAACCAGGGAAGTACTCAGGAGAACTGTGCCCTACAGGAACAGTTACATCAACTCGAACTAGACCTGACAATATCTCAAGAAAAACACAGGACGTGTCAAAAAGAGGTAAACTTTATTATCATACAAACATTTTACAAGAGAAATACTGGACCTGTCAGAAAAGAGTAAACTTTATTCTCATACAAACATTTTACAAGAGAAATACTGGACGTGTCAGAAAGGCGTAAACTATATTCTCATAATTTTAATCATTTTACAAGAGAAACACAGGATGTGTCAGAAAGGAGTAAACTATATTCTCATAATATTATAAATATTTAATAAGAGAAACACAAGACTTTAAAGAAAGGGTTTAACTTGTATATTATTTGTATATGTTAATACTTCTTAGAAAGAAATAACAGCACTTTGTTCAGGTAAGTGTAGAATTTAATACCCATGATTCCAATTTATACGAGGACTTTGGTAGTTAAAAATGCTTAGTGTGATCATGCCTGTATGAAATGTGTGAATTGATTTCTGTTTATATATATTATGAATTTAACAGGTGGCTAATAGAGATCAGGTGATCATTAAAGTCAAGGCAGAGCTGGATACCACACAGGAGAAATACCAGGGAGCTGTAGAAGAGGTATGGTTTTGTATAGAGTTTTGTCCCCTGAATAAATATTTGTACAAGATGTATTGTGTTGTATAGAGTTACCTCCCTGAGTAAAATTGATTTAATATCAACATGCAGGTAAAAAAGTAATAAGGTGATGAAAGGTAATAAGGTGATTGAAAGATACTTTTTGAACCGAGTCAATACCTACATTAAATATTGGGCAAGATCGACTCCTAAAAAGTGTAAGTTATGAAAAAAGTGTGAGAAATCTTTATTTCAACATCAAAAAATTCTTTCTTTGAATTATGATTTTGATATATTTGTTGATATTTTAGCTCAACATCAGAGAAGATGAGGTACAGAGGTTAAGCAGTAAGATTAAACAGTTACAGCAGGAAATAAGAGACCTAAACGCAAAGATAGATAACAATGACAAGAAGGTAAGAATATAAAACACAGTGGTATTCAGATAAGTTAAAGATAGGTATTATAAATCACAGGAAGTTCATTTTTCGAAAATATCCAATTTTTTACTGTTCTAAATTGCAATGTGTTAACAGGTATTTTAGTTTTAAACTTGTTAAGCAAATTTGATATACTATTGTCCTTGACAGAGCATACATTATTTGTTTTGAGCATCTGAAACTTTAATTATATTTAAGGCATTGCTCTTGTACTTTACTAAGATGTGGTTGCAAAGCTTGTCATACACATGTAAAATTTAGGATTTGATTTTGGAGCTATTAACACTGTTTGCATCATAAACAAAATGAATTTCTATTTTAGATGTCTGGGGATGAGAAAGCCATTCAGAAGCTTAACCATGATCATGAAATTTCTCTACAAGAGGTAGGAGCAAAAAATATCTTAAATATTTAAACAGTTAAACATTACTTAGCTGCACTGTTAATGCACAAATCCTTGTTTAAATAGTCACTGAATTATGTGCACGTAGAAATTTGTGTTCTAATTTAAAGTTTTGTGGTTTTAAAAGCATTTCAAGTTGATTAACTCATTAATGAGAGATTGTTTAATGAGTGTATTTTTTATGGTTTCTCAAATGGTTTTAGACTCAACTTAGTTGGTGATTGTGTGTTAAAACATTCTGATATGGATAGAAATGACTTTTATATCAGATTTAGTTAAGATTTTAGTAGTTTATTTTTTCATAGTTGTTCTACATTTTAGTGTATGTTTGTGATACTAAAACTAATTGTTTAATGTGTGGTTTAATTTTGCGGCCAGGATAGTGATAGAAGTGATATGGATTCCAGTGTCGAACACGATTTATTTGATGTAGAACTAGAGTCAGATCAGGGCAGTCTGATAGATATAATGGCAGACCGTGAAAGCACCTGTTAATTCTATTTAGGCCGTACAAAATTTATTACTTGGTTCTCAGGCAACTTTTTGTTAATTTAGATATCGCAGGGAGGCATTTTATTTTATCATTTTATTTTAAATGATAAATGTTTTGAAGGATAAATTTGAAACTATTGTATTTTAGATAAACTTTTACTATAATTGTATATTTCTAGTTAGTCTTGAAATTCAAAATAACACCGGTAAGAAATTAATTAAAATAAGATATTTATATATATATATATATTGCAACAGGAACGAAATTTTATGTCAATAAAAAATGAGTGATGAGGACTTTTTAGGGGGTTTAAAATAGATAAGTGAGGGCCTGAGAACCAAGTATTTAATTATTTTTATTTGCCTAATACATTATTTTGGAACTTGTTGACTGAAATCACACAGTGTATAGTAGTAAATTATAGGTTG
>JAUMGZ010224880.1:0-11282 GCA_032359645.1 Pododesmus macrochisma
GGGCGGCAGTACAGCCGGCAAATATTTTAGTCTGAATAACTGCATATCCCTCCGCCATATACACCCGAGGTGTTTTTTTTAAGTATGACGTAAAGGCCCGTGTGGTTTTCTGATTGAGGTGTGTTAGTATGTACAAAGGTGTGTTTGTATGTATAAGTGTGTGTGCGTATGTACAAAGGTTTGTTTGTATGTATAAAGTGTGTGCGTATGTACAAAGGTGTGTTTGTATGTATACATGTGTGTGCGTATGTACAAAGGTGTGCCTGTATGTATAAATGTGTGTGCGTATGTACAAAGGTGTGTTTGTATGTATAAATGTATGTGCGTATGTACAAAGGTGTGTTTGTATGTACACATGTGTGTGCGTATGTACAAAGGTATGTTTGTATGTATAAATTTGTGTGCGTATGTATAAAGGTGTGTTTGTATGTACAAAGGTGTGTTTGTATGTATAAATGTGTGTGTGTATGTACAAAGGTGTGTGCGTATGTACAAAGGTGTGTTTGTGTGTACAAAGGTGTGTTTGTATGTATACATGTGTGTTTGTATGTATAAAGTGTGTGCGTATGTACAAAGGTGTGTTTGTATGTATAAAGTGTGTGCGTATGTGCAAAGGTGTGTTTGTATGTATACATGTGTGTGCGTATGTACAAAGGTGTGTTTGTATGTATAAATGTGTGTGCGTATGTACAAAGGTGTGTTTGTATGTTTAAATGTGTGTGTGTATGTACAAAGGTGTGTGCGTATGTACAAAGGTGTGTTTGTATGTATAAATGTGTGTTTGTATGTACAAATGTGTGTTTGTATGTATACATGTGTGTTTGTATGTATAAAGTGTGTGCGTATGTACAAAGGTGTGTTTGTTTGTATAAATGTGTGTGCGTATGTACAAAGGTGTGTGCGTGACTACCATCCATGTGTATAGGAGTATATTTGATTGTATTCCTACTGTTTCGTGTGTAGGGGTATCTTTATTTACATAGAAAGGTTACTGTGTGATTTTAAAGGTGTAAATGAAGCTCTCGTTATGCTTTATCAATCATATGTTGAAATCAATATATTCATTCGTATAAATGTTGTCTTGGTATATTTTATACGTGAATTTGCAACAAAATGTGATAGTTTATGTATCTCAGCAAAATCGGAACAAGTGTCTTAAATTGCAAGTATATATAGCACAAAACACACACCAACCAGCGTCAATTCAACCTCAACTTCTTTGGCCCTGGGTCGAATTTAAGGCAATGAAAAGTTGATGGATTTCAGACCAAATAATACACTATTCATTTTTGGTCTAGAAATAAGTTTTGTTTTTGAAAAATCAGATCCCGTACGCAGTATAAGAATACCCATTATGATTAGATTGAAATTGTGATAATGTTATAAATGTGCATACCTTTAAGTTGCACGTGGTTAAATATGATTTTATTGAAATACTGATACAGTTCCAGTCTTTTTATTAAATTATGAATTAAGCACAATTGTATAAAACAATCAAATGATTTATTTTTACGCAATAAAAGTGTGAAACAGTCATCAATTTTTATATCGAGTTATCTTTCTTACAATAGCACAGTCAAATTTGCCAGGAAAGACCAAGAGACCAAAAATAAGTGGATTTATATAGAGGTGGTGTCTATTAACAGGTATAAATACGTGTAATTAGACTGCAAGGGACCTTATTATAGTGCTCGTTATGTACAGATGGTCTCTTTATAAAGGTGGTCGCTATAGCAGGTTGCACTGTACTTGAAAAATGATTAGTCAGTTAATAGCAGCGGTTGAATGCTCATACAACAGAAAATAGAGTATGAAACGAGGCTTTGGTCTTCTTTGTCGCCATCTTACTGTTTTAAAGGACACTACCAAATTTGATTTTGAATAAAATATCCCTTTTATCTGTTTTACCAGAGTAATTAACATATATCGTTTAAGGAATGTCACAATAAGACGCATTTATGTAAGAGCCCAGCCTTTAATTATTTTCCGTGAGTACCCTGTTGTGTTATTGCGTTCCTTGATAGTTTTGTTTGTTTGTTTCATTGGTGTTTAACTCATATCTATGTCATATCTAAACGGTGTCTGCTTATGACAGTGAGCACTGATGGCATCTTTATAGTGCTGTTTCACTGAAATATCACGCAGCAGACACATTGATATGATACTCCATTAGGTCTCATTATCCTGACACAGAGCCAATACCGGTCCTCCTCATACCCAGTAATACTGAGCGTTTAGCAGGGAGCAAAAAGATTACCTAATGTTAACGTCTTAGGTGTGACGCGGCCGGTAATCGAACCTGTACCTACCGGATCACGAGGTGAATGCTCTACCTCTGAACCACTGTGCCGGTGTGTCAGTGTAAATATGTTGGTCGCATGTTTAGGTATTAAGGCGTTATCATAACAGTCCTTTGCTATTGCAATAATAAGCCCGTCAACAAACATGTAGAATATAGAGCAGAAACAAGAGGGGTCCTTGGACATAATATCTATGTTTGAGGCGCATGTCTAAATATTGAATCATTTGAAAGATAAGAAAAATCAGATAAAGTGTAGAAGTTAAACAAGACCACCTGTCGGAGAGGGATGCCGAGTACGGTGTGTTAGTGTAACAACAACCGTTAGTGTCACTATAAACAATGGTGACACTAACGGTCGCTACTGCAACCCTTAGTGTAACAATTCTAAAATATTGTTACACTAACGGTTGTTGTTACACTAACGGTTGCTGTAATGCCTTGTACTGTGTTTTGAAGTTTGTTGCTTTTGTTATTGTCGATTTGCTTTTGAAACCAGACTTTTAAGTGCTCACATTTACTGTTGTTGTGATATATGGCTAATTTACATACAGTTTGCAGCACCAACATGTGCTATGTGGTTTCTAGTTTGACCATTATATTGATCATTGACAGAGACGATTATACGAACTACGAAAAAGCATTTTTAACAACGTTGAAATAAGTAAAAGTTCAATTCGGTCATCATGAGCAAAAACATTTGTTACAAAAATGATTCGAGACCTGTATTATTTCGATCGAAGCTGTCTGACCACAACCTTTCAACCTGCCTGACATGAGTGATTCTGCTAGGAATAAGTTCCGGCAACATAACTTTCTAGGTCTTTAGGCCACTCAAACCTCCGCAACACAATAAGGTGTAAAACACAAGAAATACATATATAGTTTAATAGATTCTGTACAGTCACGAACACGTACTTAGTTTCAACTTCATGAATGTTGTGACATCGAGGAAAGGTGGATACGTTCAACAGAATACAGACAATTAAAAAACATACACTCTCGTCCGCCGAGCGACTGTCGGGTGATTCGGGGGCATGTTTCTCGGAAAAAAATGAAGAATGTACGCCTCATATGTTGCTACGGCAACAGCATGCGTTTGTGACGACGCAATCTCTTAACAAAGCGAAGCTAAATTTTAAAGATAATTATCGACGTCTATGTCAAATTCGCATAACCACTTATTTGATCATTTTCTTTTACAATATATGCCGACATAAAGTGCATCGCCGATAGACCTATTTCTTGAGAAAGAATTTTGGTATAGTTAAGTGCTTCCGTTTTCTACCAAAGCAGTAACTATACCAACCATTTGTCAAGTTCGATGTCTACGACTGCAGCTGTTGCTCTGTGCGTTAAGTCAAATGTTCTATTCCGGGCCGCATCAAACAAAAGAAGTTAACATTGCATAACATTAGTTCTCCCTGCCAAGAACTTATCATGTTTAGGCAGGACAAGAACTCACCATGTTTAGGCAGGACAAGAACTCATCATGTTAAGGCAGGACAAGAACTCAACATGTTTAGGGAGGACAAGAACTCATCATGTTTAGGCAGGACAAGAACTCATCTTGTTTAGGCAGGACAAGAACTCATCATGTTAAGGCAGGACAAGAACTCAACATGTTTAGGCAGGACAAGAACTCAACATGTTTAGGCAGGACAAGAACTCATCATGTTTAGGCAGGACAAGAACTCATCATGTTTAGGCAGGACAAGAACTCAACATGTTTAGGGAGGACAAGAACTCAACATGTTTAGGCAGGACAAGAACTCATCATGTTTAGGCAGGACAAGAACTCATCATGTTAAGGCAGGACAAGAACTCATCATGTTAAGGCAGGACAAGAACTCAACATGTTTAGTCAGGACAAGAACTCATCATGTTAAGGCAGGACAAGAACTCATCATGTTTAGGCAGGACAAGAACTCAACATGTTTAGGCAGGACAAGAACTCAACATGTTTAGGCAGGACAAGAACGCATCATGTTAAGGCAGGACAAGAACTCATCATGTTAAGGCAGGACAAGAACTCAACATGTTTAGGCAGGACAAGAACGCATCATGTTTAGGCAGGACAGAACTGGTAGACTCGGTATATCAATCCAATAACACGGATATACATAAATCTACGATAACTAATTTGCTTTCATTACATACTGTGCTTTCTATTTTTCCCTGGTATTCATTATTCGCTATATTCACAAATTTCTCAACAATGGACAATCAGAACAATTTTTTAAAGCGAATTTTTAGTTATTTTTTACATCATTATAGCAGCGAGTACTCAATTTGTATTTGAAATTAATAAAATCGAATTCTACACGCCGTGGTTATATTACATATTTTAAAACGCGAAAGTTGTATCCCGCGAAATCAAAGCTCTTTACTGTACATCATGTCCAGTGAAATGACACGGCCAATGATTTGACTCAGTTATTAATGGTGTTCAATGCGATTTCAAGTTGAATTATTTGGTAATTTACACCGGATTTTATAAAAAAAAATTTAAAGAGAAAGTTCCACAAATTGTACTTTTCACATTTCTTAAAATACATTTGATGTTGTTTTGTGTGTGTAAAATCTTAGCACACGTGTCTCTACTGTCATCACGTTTTGCACTATTTACACACGTGTCATCCATTATCTGTCACCTTGACGTCTTCATGGTTATTCAGCCTCATTTTCACGTCACTAAATGTTTTGTCCTACCGAAAATAACCCCAATACGCCATATCACTGGACATTACACAGCTTGCTTAATCCATTACACGACAGAGCGTGTTAGTGCATATCTCGGTATTTAAACATGCTTTGAGCTTGCATGTGAGGTAACAATTCATGTTTTGTATGATCCAATATAATTTTGGAAAGACAAAATTTTATATGAAATACACAGAGTGCGTTTAAAGGAGTAAATACGAAAAACCAAGACGATATTCTAAAGCTGTTAGTCCATGGGCATGGACAAACAAAAGGAACACGTTGGACGCACACAGAAAAAGGAACCACAATACACAATTATTAACTAAAAAAGTAAACATCACGAACTTCTTTAAAAAACTAAAGGCGAAACCTTAGCTGCGTCAAACTACCGGACAGCAAATTCCTATGAAATCCAGAACAGTGTACATACTATTTCATTGCAAACAGAATAAGCTGACTGTTTTACATAAAACGTATTAGTTAACCCCCTGATTATTGATTATCTTCCAGGTTATATAACTTAATTTTAATTTTGCACGCGGTAGATGTACTATAATCATATAAGTTAGCATGTTATATTTAAAACGTGTGCGTGTTGAACACATGTTATCACGGACAAATACATTATATACTTAGTTTATCATATATGTAATCTGTAGAGTTTAAACTTCAGTTATTACTAAACGTATCACAAACAAGAATGTATCTGGCAGGTAATTATAATACTGCTTTCTTTTTACTACTTTACTTGTATAAGTCTTCAAAGTTAAATGTTTTAGTTATTATTGTATATGAAATCTCGATTAAATTTGTGTGTATATATAATATATGTGGGGGTTATGTCTATTGATCTTCGTATTTTTTGAGCTACGTGGACTTTCAGGCATATTTTCCTCCCTTTCTTCTGTTTACCAATGAGACCAGTCCAGACCAGACCAGACCAGACCAGACCAGACCAGACCAGACCAGACCAGACCAGACCAGACCAGACCAGACCAGACCAATGAGACTAGACCAGACCAGACCAGACCAATGAGACTAGACCAGACCAGACCAGACCAAACCAGACCAAACCAGACCAAAGAGACCAGACCAGACCAGGCCAGACCAGACCAGACCAGACCAAACCAGACCAGACCAGACTAGACAAAAGAGACCAGACCAGAACCTGTTTTAGAACATGCCTACATAATGTCCACGGTAGCAAAATTATGCCTTAAAATATTGATCATATACCCCAATAGAGGGTTCAAAAGGAATATACAGTATTCCTAATCTTGTTAAGAACATCACATCAAATTCATGGAAGTATCAACGTATAAACTTGCTAAAGCATAACGTCAAAATTGTTACGATTATAGCGGCTTTACTGCGCTTGTCACCAATGCGTTTTAGGTTCATTACTTTACGCCAATTGCATATTTGTTGTAGTTCACAAAGTTAATAGTTTGTTTTTCTTGCAAATTATAAAATGTTCAGTGTTTTTTTTTAGCTCGCCTGTTCGAAG
Source organism: Pododesmus macrochisma (assembly GCA_032359645.1). Lineage (NCBI taxonomy): Eukaryota > Metazoa > Mollusca > Bivalvia > Pectinida > Anomiidae > Pododesmus > Pododesmus macrochisma. The sequence goes on from JAUMGZ010224880.1 coordinate 6,513, forward strand.
AACAGAAGAGCTAATGCCATCACTGGGTCATCGTCGGCGGCGATTTGTGTTAAGATCAGTTTCTCAGAAACGATAAGTGCTAGACCTTTCAAATTTCAATAGATTTGAAAGTAATCATTATTGAGACATAATCAAAGTTGTAGAAAATATTTTTAATTTTAGTCATTTTTGGGGCAAAAAATGTTAAATTTTAGTGAATTTTGAGAAATAGCTCTAATATCTATACCGATGGTCCATTGTTTTTCAAATTGTATATAGGGCGTTCACAGTGTCATAGGGATAGGTACTTTAACATATAAGACGGGTTTTTTCTCATTCGTCCCTAAATTGGTCAATTTAAGGGAGAAAATGTAAAAATTTCACTGGATTTTGAGAAATAGCGGCAAGTTTTGCGTTAATATCCGTTTCTGAGAAACTATAAGTGCTAGACCTTTTGAATTTCAAATATAGTTGAAAGTAATCATTATGAAGACATAAGTAAAGTTGTGCACAAATATTTTCAATTTTAGTCACTTTTGGGGCAAAAATGTTAAATTTTAGTGAATTTTGAGAAATAGCTCAACATCTCTACCGATGGTCCATTGTTTTTCAAATTTTGTATATCACGTAATCGGGATAGGTACTTTAACATATCAGACGGGTTTGTTTTCTCACTTGGCTCTAATTTTGTCAATTTGAGGGAGAAAATGTAAAATTTCAGTGGATTTTGAGAAACAGCGTTAAGTTTTGTGTTTAGATCCGTTTCTCGAAAAGTATTAGTGCTAGCCCTTCCCAATTTCAAACATAGTTTAAAGTAATCATTCTTAGGTCATACCTAAAGTTTTAGAAAAACATTTTCAATTGTTGTCATTTTTGGGGCAAAAAATGTTAAATTTTAGTGAATTTTCAGAAATAGAGTTAAGTTTTGTGTTTAGATCGATTTCTCAGAAAGTATTAGTGATTAGACTTTCTCTGAAATATAGTTAAAAATATCATTCTGAAGACATACCCAAAGTTTTAGAAAAGTTTAGAAAAACATATCCAATATTTGCCACCATTTGAGAAATAGTTCTAACATATTATCCAAAGGTGAGCTGTATGGTTCGACTTGCGACCAACTATTTTTCTTAATTAAGAACATCGTGTTAACACTTTTAGGTTTTATGGGCGGGGATGTTTTCGGTTTTCTATTGGATCATGTTTAACAATTTTAAGAAGAAACTGAAGTATCACGCTGCACGCACTGTTCCATGATGCTTCATTTGGTCACACTTTCTTGACACCGAGCTAGCCAGTAATTCTTCTACCTTTTATGCTGACCGATTAGCAAGGAGCGAGAAGATTACCCTATTTTAACATCTCGAGCGTGACGCGACCTAGGAGTCGAACCCAAGATCTACCGCACACGAAGTTTTTTTTTTAAATTTGTTTGTTTTAATTTTTACGGATAGTTTGAATTTTTGAGTATCCACATTTGATTTAAAACACTTCTTATACAGATTTCATGTCAATAACTTTGAAGACGTTGGTTTTATTAATCATATTTAATCAAACTTTTAAACACCTCAATGGATGAACATCCGAGCATGAATATGAAAAACATCTGTAAAATTCACAAGAAATGAATTAGCAATTATGTATTACATGGTCTTTTGTGACTGGTATAAAACACAACATAGGTAAGTCGATTTTCTTTTACTGTTTAATTACAGAGCACCTGTTGTTAACCCAGGTAACGAATCGCGAATTGCGTGTAGATCGAAGCAGGCTGACGCGATTGTTAAAGTGCGTAACATTGTTCCAAGAATCGATTGGATTGATTTATGTTGGTTTCTCCTCGTATGAACTATACATTTTTTTCTCTGGCACGAAATGTTTAACACAACTAAACAATTACAATAACAGACATATTGATTGGTGATATTTAATAGTGTATAGAACATTAACACGGTACGTTAACCTCGACTGGCGCTTTAACAACATATTATTCGTGTGATTATATTATACTGTACACAAACAAAAATATTATAAAAATAACCGCAGAAAGCAGTAATTCAAACCAAACATTAGATATTGATAGTATGAAGTGTTTATTTTTAAGTCACCTTAGCCAATGAGCAAGATGACTTGTCAAAGTACTGACAGTTCGATTTTTTCGCCGATTCGAAAAATTTAGCGGTTTGTTTTTATTCAAAAGAAAATGGTGGCATCCCTTTTTGTCGCGGATTTCATAATACTATTTGTGTTCGCTTGATTGACATATTAAGAGTCCTGTTTATATAATATATGTTTGACAGAAATGTAAGAAAGCTAACGTGACAGTTTATGGTTGCTATTTTGTACGAAGGTAGTCCCAGTTTGTCATCCCAACCCTATTTCCACAGTGGTCCGGGATAACGACATAACACCGGATCGCGCTGTCTACACCGGGTTTATTTACGCTTTGCACCGGGTAAAAATAGTCGATGTGGCAGATAACGGAAAGGTATGTGCCACTCATTTCGATTTTATGGATTACTTTGAGTGAATACTGAAATAAAAATACCTTGACAGAACACTACAAACATTCATCTACATACTTGATATACCATTTACTCTGTAAACTCAAAAGTGTGAGAGTTTTTGCGCACACAGTTTACTTACCCAGCAGAAAAATTACCTTCGAGAACATAGTTTCGATCATATCGCATTCCTTTCTCCATCTCTAGAATATATTACCCAATTTTAAGTCCAGGTGAGCACGCTACATGTAATTGAACCAATAAGTGAAAACATAAACGTATTTTGACACATTATCTTTAGATTATTATCATATAGCACATGTTTGCACATTAACGTACATGTAGGTGGCATCGGATCAACATTTCAGTATATGCAAAGGGTCGATTTGGATTTTTTGGCAAGTTTGATCTGTTTTCCCTGTAAGTCCACATATTCCTTGTTGTTTCACGGGCGTGAATTTGTTTCGATATTAAATATCGAATATCAAAGAAAGTCCCAATGATAAGTTGGTTGACATTCGATTTTAGAACTAAGTTTTGATTTTTAACTCAACAAATATAAACTAACCTCTGTGTGTGTGTGTGTGTGTGTGTGTGTGTGTGTGTGCGTGCGTGCGTGCGTGCGTGTGTGCGTGCGTGCGTGTGTGTGTGATTGTTGTAAACTTTCTGCTATGTATTCTTATAATTGATTTAATTAATTTAATAAGGTATGTAACTGTGTATCTGCGCGCGCCTGTGTTTCCACGTGGATGTGAGATGAAAAAACTACTCTGTAAACTTCTTATAAGATGTTAAACTATATAAAATAATACAGGAATTCTTCCATTTTTTTATGAATATTTTTTCGATTTAAATTCTATTTGGCCCCCGGGAAACTTCCCGCTTGCTCCTTGCCACATGAAAACCAGGATTTACCGGTAACAACAGCAAGATAATTCTATAAGCTTTCCTTTAGGCAAGTTTAAAGAAATTCTTCCATCAAGTACTAGAAGTTTTTCGGTGGCCCTATATGCGTTATATTGAGAAAAAAATGGAAATTAAATCGAAAAAATATTCATAGAAAAAATACTTGATGGAAGAATTTCTTTATCCTTGCCTAATAGCAATCTTGTAGTTCTACTTGGCTGGTGTGAACGGGAAATCATGGCTATTCATCTGAAAAGATGCAAGCGGGATGTTTCCCAATGGCCCTATATGCGTTTTATAGGGAAAACAGAAATTAAATCGAAAAAATACGGGAACGGAAGATTTTCTTTATAACTATATTATGTTTAACAACTAATTAGAAGTTTACACAGCAGTATTCCCATCACACACACACACACACACACACACCTATTTTATTTACTTTATTCATTTTTATTGATGAAATTATCAATAACGCACGCTCGCAACACAGATCGCACGCACAGACGCAGATATATACTTACTCTTTTTTTTTTATCTTTATTCATTATTATATTGCAGAAAGTTCACAACAATAACATATATGCATCCCAACCCGCACAAACACACGAACACGCACATGCGCACAAGCATACATACCACACGCACGCACGCACGCACGCACGCACGCACGCACGCACGCACGCACGCACGCACGCACGCACACACACAGATACACACACACACACACACACGTTACATACGTTATATTTGTTGAGTTACATATCAAAACTTGGTTCTAAAATCGAATATCAACATCTCATTTGGACTTTCTTTGACATTCGCTATTCAATATTGAATATCGAATATCGAAACAAATTCACGCCCGTGAAACAGCAATGAATATGTGGACTTACAAGGAAAACAGATCAAACTTGCCAAAAAATCAAATCAACCCGTTGCATATACTGAAATGCTGATCCGGTGCCACCTACGTAAATGTACAAGTATGTGCTCTATGATAATAATCTAAAGATAATGTGTCAAAATACGTTTATGTTTTCACTTATTGGTTCAATATAACATGCTCACCTGGACATAACATTGGGTAATATTCTCTGGAGATGGAGAAAAAAATGGGATATGATCGAAAATATGCTCTCGAAGGTCATTTTTCTGCTGGGCAAGTAAACTGTGTGCGGAAAAACGTCCACACTTTGAGTTTACAGAGTAAATGGTATATCTGGTATGCAGATGAATTTAGTGTTCCGTCTAGGTATTTTATTTCAATATTCACTCAAAGTTATACCATAAAATCGTAATGTGTGATACATATAGGTTCCGCAACGAGTTAGGATGGGATATCGGGTTTTATCTCACTAGAGTTAGTTAATTTTCAGAATTT
>JAUMGZ010224891.1:0-11282 GCA_032359645.1 Pododesmus macrochisma
TTACACACACGTTACATACATTGATATATACCGCTGCACACACGTTCTACACACGTTATACACACGTTACACACGTTACACACACTGTACACACACGTTAAATACACGTTACAAACACGTTACATACATTGATATATACCGCTGCACACACGTTATACACACGTTACACACACGTTACATACACGTAACATACACGTTACATACACGTTACATACACGTTACACACACGTTACATACACGTTACACACACGATACACACACGTTACATACACGTTACACACACGTTACATACACGTAACATACTCGTTACACACACGTTATATACACGTTACATACACGTTACACACACGTTACATACACGTTACACACACGTTACATACACGTTACACACACGTTACATACATTGATACATATACGTTGCATACACAGGCGCGTAACAACCTATGTTGTGTCATTTTGACAACAACAAAAAAAACAAAAAACCACTCATTGCAGTATAGACCATACTCCGTGGAATAATGTTATCGAACTACATAACAGAATTTTGCGTAGAGGAGTACCAATCCCTACGTACCCCAAAATAAGCAAAATATTTGTAAAAATATAGGGGAAAATGATATTTTCTTTAAAAAGGCCATTGAAACTGGCGTCAGAACACGGGAGAACGCGTCTCATGCGATATAGAAAACAAAATTCTCCTGGGGGAGATCCTCCAGACCCCCACCGATGGGAAGGGGAACACCCCTCCCCCTCCTCGTGATCGCTTCGTTCGGCAGCACATTTGTTCATTCGGCTTAAACGTTGAAAATCCGTTTGTTACGCCCCTGGTACACGTTACATACACGTTACACACGTTATATACATGTTTCACACACGTTACATACACTTCACATATACGTTACAGACATGTAACATACATTGATAAATAAGCACACGTTATGTTCTCTGTACTCTAAAAGTGCCAACAAAATATTCAAAGTTCAAAGGATAGCGGTCAAATCAAGATCAGTCCGTTTTTAAGAGTGGACATTTTCTATGACAAATTTCAGGCCTAGCAAGTATAATAAAATATATGTGTGCGCGGCAACAAAATAGGTTTTACCCCCTTCCGGGTTTCCCCAGGCTACGGCCCTGAAGTGCCATTAAGCTAGATGACTGTCACGCACGCGGCACTTTTATTTCCTGACATTGTTTGAGAGAAAAAGTGTTCACGAGTTTCCATGAACTTAGCCTCACCTTTCTTTTGATTTTTCCTATAGTTTTTTCTCCTGTTCTTGAGATGTTCCTTTTTTTCATTTATATAAAAAATGGATGACCTTTTTTTTATAGTAAGCAAGTAGAATTGTGTTCTACCTTTCTTCAGAACTGCTCTAATCTTACCTAGTACATGTACAACTCGAATCTCTACAAGAACTGTAGTATTTACTATCAGGACGTACACCGGCACGGTAGCTCAGGGGTAGAGTGTTCGCTTTGTGCTGTTTGGCTTGTGTTAGAATCCCCGGCGATGGTTCAAAAATCCTCCGCGTCAAAACCTAAGACGTTTAAATAAGGGATTATTGTCGCTCCCTGCTTAGCGTTCTGCAATTAAACAATTAAGGGTGTTCATGTTAGACATAATTATTTTATCCAATACAAGAATGAAATGCATTTTCTTTATATATACATTATTATCTCTTAAGGATTAAAAGAAACAAAGGTAGACCACTCTGCACATATTCCATTCAATAGGTGTTTGTTTGATGTACACCCCTAACGGCCTTTGTGTGTAATAGTTTTTGTATTGAAATACATTGTTAAATACTCTTTTTTCATATGTAACATGTTGAACTAAAATGCGTTATACCTTTTTCACAGTAATTTGCAATGACAGTTCAATAAATGTAAGTTTGGAAAAATATTCCTTAAATGTTAATCAAACTAGAGATTATATTTTTTCATCAAACAAGACTACTTAGATCAAACACATTTAGTTCGACATATGCGTGTCATTTCAGGATGACATGAGAATCGAATAAGATTTCGTGCAAAAATCTACTCGTTTCGTTTTTGTAATGACAGACAGGGGAAATAACTCTTGCAAATGTTCGTTTTTCAATCACACGCAACAAAAAATATGATGTAATAATGAATTGTAAATTGAAGACCGAAGAATGATAAAATCCGTACAAATATTTAATCAAATCACATACAACAATATTCACACACTTTTAGCACGTTTTATCCTTTATATATATAGAAATAAAATAACGGCAATCGCATCTCGTAATTCACCATTTTCAATTTAATTTGGAAAGATTTATCACAGAAATAGGACCTTAGATACATAGTTTCATGTAGCGACAGAGCAATAATAACTCACGATTCTTGATCAAATATTAAACTAGACTAATAATCTGATTTAACCAACTGTAATTTAACATACAAGATTTAAATGTTACCAATGTATTAATAAATAAATGCATCTGTAACTGATTGTAACTATTAAATTTGATTTGGATTATTGCTGTGCATGTATCGGTCGTATTTTGGAAGTAAAGTGTCAATTTGTTGTAAAGATGCTACGTTTTATTTCGTACGTGGGTCTAGGATTCAGATCTTTGTTTCTTAAATGAAAAACTTGTAGGGCAATTTAAACATTTCACTCAAAAATAATTGCCATCGCCATGAAATCAGTTATTTTTGTTACTTTCTGCGATTTTTCATTGACATCACTTTACCATATGATATTATGTCATGGCACGCACGTAGTTAGGAAATCGACGGTGAACTAAATTAGCATCTAATATAAACTAAGGCAAGCTTTGTGGCGGAGATTAGCACTTACTACTGTGTTACACTGGACTCCATTTGTACTTATACCATTTAATTTTTTATTGGCTGCTTTTTGTCCAATATCTAATTTGAAATTCAAGGAAAAATTAAAACTGGTTCTTGCTATATTCATGGAAAAGTATAATACCAAGGGTGTCTGCACAAATGCGCACTTGCGTATAATTTGCGTTCAGAAAAGTAAAGCATGGTAAAAATGGGACGCAAATTCTTATTTTTTCCGGGGAACATGCCCTCGGATCACCCTAGCTTACAGCCGACCGTCGCTCGGCGGACGGGTTCGCAATTTTTTTATTGTCTGCGGGCGCCTATGAATACAAGTAAATGCATAATATATATATGCAAGAATTGATTTTAGCTGCATTACGAGTGATAATTTGATAACGCTGCATATTATATACAACAGTACATGTTGTAACATAGACATATCGCACATGAGCAGGACGTGCACAGACACTATTGTTATGATAAGTATGCCAGTGGTTTATACCAGAGAATTCACAGTAATTCACAACTACAATTAATCTACACATAAAACGTGCGTTAGGGGGCTGACATTACATGATACGCGATGAGAGAGCGAGATAAGTGCATCTCAAAATGGTTCTCGGATTTGGTAAACGCGATATAAATTTGTTCACTAAATGGAAAAGTAATATCATTTGCGTCCATCGGGCTAGTTAAGCCTTCTCCTTTAATTCTTGCAAAAGCACATTTTAGACAGATACGCTGCAAGAATTGAGTAATTCTGGTCATGTCCTTAGATATAAACATTGTTTAAAGCAAAATATGTATACTTTCTACCTCGTGTTTTATGTATGTCACGTTTTGGGCAGCTAATAGATATTTTTGACAGATAGGACATGTATATGTTCTTTATAATTTGGCTAAAAAGTGCATTTATGTACAACAGTGAGTTATAGATAGCCAGCCTATCTCCCTACAAATCTATAGTCTAATGCACACGGAATTTTGCGTTGTAATACTCTATAATAAGAGATATCACTAAAATGTCATTTGCTGAAAATTCTACCGTTAAGATTGCAATTTTTTTATACATAGAAATAAACGAATAAGCATTTGTTACGCTACGTATTTGATTAAAAAGCTTTCCAACGGAATATTTTCTATATTGTGCGATTTCCGTACCACATTAGAGTGGATTTTAATAACGATTTATGGCCATTTAGATAGCACTTGATAATTCAGATCAGAATTATAATGAGAGAAGAGATGAAAATTATCTTTGTATATGTTTACGACATTTAGAGATAAGGAGATAAAAACCGTACCAAGCAAACCCGGTAAGAAACGGCACAACACGGATATAATGTAGGTTGTAGCTTAACAGGTACGTGTATGTAAACCAAGCGAAATATATTACTGAAAACTTAACATTTTTTCTAAAGAGTAACACTTTGTAGTGTGATTTGATGACTCATTGAACAGAGTTCAATTTAAGTTCAGTTACAAAAATGTTTTCTGTGTTTCTTCCTATTTTTCTGACCGTAAACACCAAGTATATTTAACAGTTACAAAGTCTAAGAGCATATTTTTATAAGATATTTTATTTACTCCCCGATGTCTTTCAATTCAATACGCATCTGAAAAATAATGATCGAAAATCATAAATAGTTTTAATGAGGAATTTTATATTGACCAAGTTTTTTTTTTGAATCAATTTTTTTTAGATGATAGGGTTTTTAGTAGAACACTAACTTAACTGTTTGACAATGAAAGTATTTCTCATGTTTCCCGCCTAAAGGCTGTACCAAAATGGACTGTTTGTCCCCCTCATTTGCCCGCTAGAGGGTTGTGCCAAATGGACTGATTCTCTTCCTCTATTCCCCGCTAGAGGACTGATTCTCTTTCTCTATTCCCCGCTAGAGGGCTGTACAAAATGGACTGTTTGTCTCCCTCAATTTCCCGCTTTGGTTGTAGATATTGAGATATGTATCGTGTATAGTGAAATAGGACTTTAATTAAATAAAACGATGAACTTGATTTATATAACATAGTATTTCAGAAAAACAACAAAATAGAAAGCGAATTTCAGTGGTATTCAGACAAATAAATTCGTAAACGTTATTGGGGATTTTACTTTTATCTGATTAAAAAAACTATAAAGTGATTTAGCATGTTTTTTTATTGTGATAAAACGTAAAGGGAAAAATGTTAAACATTTACAGAGTTAAATAACTAGTGCTTTAAATTTTATACAACAAATTTTTAGACTAAAAGTACATGGATTCAAATTTACACTCTGCTTGATAGTTTAATGTAAACGAAATTCGCTAAAATCATAATTACATTCTCTATTCATACTGTCTACCAGTGGTGTAATTACAAAGAATGTAGCATTCAAATCCGTTGTCTCACAGGAGGAATATGTTTAACTCACCATTTCACTAGCGGTTAAATACTAAAAACGAAGTCATTGGATGCCAATAGCTCCCACAATAACGGTCTATTTGTAATGATACTTACTCCAGCAATTTTACAATTCAAAACTTTCCGAACACGCTGATAGATTTTCTGGTTACATTGAAAGAATGCAATGGTCTTGGAAATTTCGTCAGATATGGTAATTTCTTGGACCAAATACGTGTTTACACTATTTTTCTCAGTAAAAGTTCGGCGTCACGTCACTGTAAACCAGACTCGGAATAACAGTAGGGATTTGTAAATTATTTTATTTAAATGTAACATCTTTAGGTATACATATAAATTCATCGAAGAAACCGTTGTAAAGCCCCATGGACTTATAACGACTAAGAGAAACTCAGATATATCTTCAAGTTTTATTTTTTTAATTATGAAATGCACTTGGCCATCATAGTATCATAATAACAGTTCTATATCACAGTTGCTAATAAATAGATTTAAAGATATAAAGATTGTTCACGGTAGTAAATCGGAATAGTTATACACATTGTAAAAGAATGCATAAACCGAAGACAAAAAACCAACCATGTTTAAAAAAGGAAGAAAAAGAAACTAATTTCGAATTAGTTTTTAAATCAGTCAGAATAGCGATGTTTTAATTTGTCTTTTGAAATTCATTGCTTCTTTGACGCTATTTTATGTTTTTGAAAAATTTGAAAAAGCTAATAATACGAAAACATGAGCACGCGTGTTTTTAAAAATACAGATTTTTCACATTGTTACTTCAAGTAAATTGTAATTTGAATAGTTAATCATTGTACTTATATAAATCTGGGATATGTTGAGATAAGAGAATTATGACGTGTTTGTGCGTTATCACATCTCCTTTCTCCTGAACACATCTCCGCTTGGCCTGCTATCCACTTGATTGCTGATACCACAAAGATCCGGCGACATGCTTAATATTTATCCCCTCTCGTTTGTCAAGTTTTCTCCTTTATTAGTTAATCTAATTTTCTAAAAATTTAACTTAACTTTGTGTGTATTAAACTTATGTATTTTAATGGTAGTTTTGTTTTTCAGATTTGGATTCGGCTAATTACACCTTACTTTGTTCAGCTTTGAGAATAAAAGATGATCTTTTTAGATTTCTAGTAACTATAATTTTTGCATAATCTTAATTTATCTCGTTAAAAAAATTACCTCGTTCTTTTCCATTACTTGTGAGCTATTAATAGTATTTTTTTTATATAATTGATCATATGTACATTGTGATCCCTGATCATAGTTATTAGGTCTGTGTTAATTTTTATATGTAAATTTGTGAGTCAAAATACCAATAACAACAATTCCGTGATAATCAATTATAACTATGATACAGGTGTATGTATATAGTATTAAGACAATCTATTATTATCTGTGATATATTTATGTATTTCTCTGCCATATGTTTGTTTGTGATTTGTAAATATTATGATCTATTGCCTCGATAAAGAATTGAAATAGAGAATTGAAATTATAGTGTTACGTGTTATAAATCTAGACTGTGATTATTTTATTTCTTACCATTTTTCTTGAGAACTCCGAACTTTGTCGAAAAAGAAAGTTAATTAATATTCATGTAATAAAATTATCGAATCTGAATCCAACATTCTTAACGTAATGTGTGAGTCCAACGCAGAACTGGTTAGATTATTGATTTCCTTTTTCCTCGATATGATTAGTATTTTGAAAATTATTTTAAAAAAGACCAACTTCAACTTTGTTTTCTTTTTGTTTTGTTTATATTTTAATGAATATCTCGTTCAAGGGTTTCCAGACGGGGAATGTACATTTTTTGAGATTTCACTTAAAGTTTAAAAGAAAACTACGTAAAATATTCATCTCACACGATAATGTGATCAGCCGATAAAGCTAATTGATGTTTATATCTTAACTATAAAAACGGTTATACCCCCTGGGAAAATGTTAACTTAAACTTACAAACATAATTTAAAAATTTGTATTCCGAAATTACTAACTTGTAGGATCGAAAACAAGATAAAAAGGCTGCAATTTTATATTTGCTCACTAGTCGACCAGTGTATTTAAATTCAAATGGAACCTTAAAAACAGTTGGCAATAAGATTTAAAGAAATTGTTTTATAGGGAACTTCCGTTTACGAACTAAAGGAGTTTACCACGTTGCACGTTTCTGTTTGACATTTAGCTATAGACCCTCGTTATTTATGTGAAAAAAGACAATTGATGACACAAATTTGACAAAAAAAGGCGAAGCTGAAATACAAAGAAATTTGGTTTTTAAAAATGAAACAAGAAAAGTGATAGAATGCAAATAAGGCTAGACAAACAAATGAAACCAAAAACATTTGGTATTTGCTTTCCTTGATGGAATGTTACCGATGTTTTATAATTGTAGATATTAGTAATATACAGTTAAAGTACGGTTGAAGTTTCTGGTTTCCCGTTACCAGGTCTATTTCCCTGGGCGAAGTCGAGGGGAATAGGCCTGGTTGCGGGGAACCAGAAACTTGCTTTATCCCGAAATAACCACACCTAAACCGTTTAATTATACCGATAGAAACACCCAAGACAATTACTATTGTTTTTTTAAACATAACATAATTCTAATCTTTGCTATACGCTGGTTAACGATGCTTTTATATTTTTGTCTTCTACTTCAAAGACATCGTCTACGTCGTAAATCCCAACACTAAAAGCTAGCGCTATCGTTGACCAAAACACTAAAAGCTGACCGAATTGGTCAAACGGAAAGAGTCGGAAATTGTCGATGGTGTTAGTCCTTTTGGTAAGATAGCTAACTCCCTGGCCTGGCACTCTGAGTGATATAAAAATTTAACGATCTCCATTTTTTAATAGTAGAAATATGTAGAGGTATAATAAACGTGACTACATGGTGAAGATTGTACCGATTGTTTGTGAAGATAAGGAAGGAACAATAATTGTTCATATCGGTACACCTACTCTTGAAACACAAATATTGATGCGAATTCAAGGGACAGAGACTGAAGAGAATGGAAGGACACATGCTGAGACGAGTTATATAGACAGGTCAGTTTAACTAGTGTTCATTTTTAGACAAATAGTAACTAGAGACGAAAGATAATAGATAACTATCCTTCAAAGACAGACTGTAGCAAAAGGATTGAAAAATAATGACGTGAATAAGAGAATGATTAGTGACAAAATGTGGCGGAAACATGACGAAATAGGAAGAGATTAACGAGTGGAAATGGTGGAAAATAAGAACTGAATGAATATGATAAGCGACTCTCGGGGAATAATCGAGAGAAAGACAATTAGGTGAAATGAAATCATTTTTTTTAGATTAACAGGCACGCCATGTATAACTAACAATGAATTAATAAAAAACTTTGTTAAGAGGACGCCAAAAAATTGAGATAAGTTAACAAAAACGAAATGAAAGATGATGATCAAAATTCAAGACGATTGGTGACAAGTTCGGTGAATGGAAGATTGAATTTAAGTCAATATGACAAGGTAATCCTTGCGGACATGATTTAAGTATTGAAGTAGTTTTGAACAACCAGGAATCGAATCAAATTGTAGTAAAAGTAGAGATAAACTAGAGGTCACTAGAACGGGTTATTGGTATAGCGATTTGAAAATATCCAAGTAATTTCCTTAGAGGTATCATACAGAACCACAGTCTGATTTCATCAGAGAAACGCTATAAGTTTCAGTTCCAAATATTTAACACTTTATCTGCCCTGTCCAAACGCTGCCGTAGCATTCATCCGAGCTCTCCCTTGTAACACGATATGCCAATCTTTGTCCAGTCGAAAACGCAAACTTGCTCATCAATCGACCAAAAGGCAGTATCTTCTCCAAGAAAGAAATATATAAATACGTCAAACGCTTGTCAGATGCGTATCGTACCCCGAGATCTTAAAACGCGATCAGACAAACGCTTGACAACCTGACAAAATCTATCAGTTAAAGGTATACCTAAAATATCAATTCATTCCCTTTGGAGTAAATCTTTTGTCATGGAGGTAGGATATTGTGTTGTGGAAGAGATCAACTGACAATACTGTATTATCTGTCCTAATACGTCACCACAACGATCAATAAGTCTGGGTAATCGGTCGTACAGAGCTCCAGCCCTATACACTAAGCCACAAAATAAAAATATAATCGTATTGATAAATGTTTATTTATCGATATATTTTGTTCAAGGTTAATTGTTAAAGAAAATCAACGTGAAAAATGTAATTTTTAAAGCGTTTGCTAACACTGATGCGGCGTTTGAGCGAGATGCACAAGGCCGCAAAAAATACAGGAAGTCGCACGGAAAAAATCTTCATACATGTACATATCACGTGACGGATCTGTTGATTGTGATAAGCAACGGTTACAGCATCTACTTCAGTTTTCAAGAAAACTCTTCCTTTTCTACCACTTGAAAACAAAAATAGTGTTGACTTATAACCCCATTTAAAAGTAAAATTACATGTTGAATGTGGTTTCCATTTTCATTTTAAACTAGATGTACGCAATCACAGATGTGCATATACCCGCACTCAGCATCCCTTCGAAAAAACCCCATTCAAACATGCACAATGATATTTGAAAAAATATATCTTTAAAAAAAATTATAACAATTTCTCAAAATAACAAGTTTTTTGACATTTTTGCTGTTTCTCCCTATAGGGGGCAAATCTGAAATCCGAAGCTGATATGCACATCTACATCATATACTCTAACATCCTACCAAGTTTGGTTGAAATTCCTTCATCTGTCTATGAGGCGTTCTCTATAAATGTAGAAGACGAGATGCTCCATCGGAATACCTAATAACATCTATGTCCCCATTCCTAAAGCTGTCCTTATTCATCGTTTATAAAGAAAGTATCAATTATCAGGATACATAGTCTTATATATATAATTTAAGTAAAAAATAGAAATCGTATCACTCTCCGCTGTTGTAGCGTGGGGTCAATTATGTGCATTACAAAAACAAGAGTATGCATATTTAGATTTAGTATTTAAGTTTGCGTTATAATTTATATTGTATATCTTTAATGTTAACATCATATATAGCTTTATATTTATGATTAACTTGAAGGAATTGTATATGATGTATTTATTGATATGATATGTACATGCGCATTCCAAACTGAATGTCGAAAGACTTAAAGTTAATAAAAAAAAAACTTGAACTTGTTGTGGAGTGTGTTGGTGGTTGCAGGACAGGCAGGTGTTGTGCAGTTCCAGAAGGTCATGTCGTTACGATTGTTTTTAAATCTGTAGATAAAACCCTTATATAAAGCCATATTCAGACCACCATTCTTGTTACGCGCACCTGAGCACCACTTCCAATATAGCAATAACACACACGAAACACAATCATGTAATATCTGTTGGAATATGCACTATTAAACACACGCGAAACACAAATGAACACAATCAGATGTTAAATGAGATCAAAAAGATGAAATCTAAGTATTTCATCAAATATGAAATATTATTATTATAATTGTACTGCTAACTTTAATACAAGAACTGTACATTATATTTTTACGATTAATTGAAAGAATTGTATTTATGTTTGTTCATTTTATTACTTTTATATTGTTTGAGATCTTCATCAAAATGTTGTGTTGATTTTGGACCGGTCTGCGGTCGTTGTGTTTAATAAACATCTTATAGTTGGTCGATCCTTGTTCTCAATTTATTTAAGTTTCGGAAAGCCATACGGCAGTCGAAAATACTACCTGATCCTCTAGCAGCCAAGCTCGCTCCTCCCTGTGTAGCAAATACGACTTACAACATATATATATATTACGATAACTTTTTTTATTTACCAAAAATTATAATTAAATTTTCGTATATTTTCTACCACTAAATTGTCTTAATGATATATTCTTCAAACTAATTATTTTAATATAATATGAATTATGAATATGTTGCAATTTTAGTTTAACACTCATCTAAACAGACGTGTCGGTACAATGCAAGTTCAGAGCAATGCTAAACCTTCACGACTTACAGTTCACCTGTGTTATTTCGGACTTAGCGTA
>JAUMGZ010224902.1:0-5000 GCA_032359645.1 Pododesmus macrochisma
AGGTTGAAGGGTAGAGGCCAGACAAAGATCTGCACGTCCTTCGGAGGGGACGCTAAGCTGGCGGTCCCGTGTACATGAACTTTTAACCCCCTGGCACGATAAAGATCCCCATGTAAAGTTCGATAGAAGATTAGGCGGAGGCTCATCCTTCTTTCTGATCTATCTCTATTCCTTTCGTTTCCCGTTACTGTCCTATCTTTTGGTTTTTCTCCTTTGGTCTTTTGTCACAATACCGGTGAAAGATTCTGGACGTGACGTTAAGCCCTAATTAAACAAATTTATTTGATTAACTTTTCTGTTCCAAATAAATCCATAGAAGACAAAACAATTAAGATTCTAATAACATTGTTTCTGGTTTTGAAATTGCTATAAAGATGGTTCAGTTGTGAAATGTGGGTTTTAAAATCGTTATTCTTCCTGCGAGTGTCAAAACTCTTTAACTCCGTGCTTTTAATGGGTTTTTTTTCACCATTATTTTTATCACTTTCGCCTTATCTGAGTTGTATACTGTTCAACCTAAAACAATTGCATATTCCAATCCAAATAGATTGAATTTAATACATCCCCGTTGTAGTTTTATCAGTCGTTTCTGCTTGTGATTGACTGTTTGTTCCTATTCAAATGACAGTTCGTCTGATATATTTGTCTAATCTGCTAGAAAATTTTGAGATGATTTTAAAGAATTGTCCGACCGATTTAAAGTGACATACACACTCCGGTAAGACAAAAGCAATTACTTCAATAAAACAAAATATTACTAATAGCGCTATAATTAAATTATCTGTCATAAAATTGATAATTTTGTTAAGTTAGATACATGTACCAGGTTTGAAGCCAGCGAAATAGTGAAGAATTCACGAAGACCCGCCTCCTGATCGGCCATTATCACTCATAAGTATGCAGGCGAAGTTAGGGTAATTATGTTTTCTGATATCATTACAGGTCTGTAATCAACAAAAATATTTTCTTAGATATCGTCCCCCTTTTTTAAACCACCATAACTAAGCGTTCACAGTTAAAATGAATCATGAAAATTCCAGCCAAAAAACTTCCGAAAGGCGATCATGGATGCGTGAACTGTTATATATATAGCTTAACGGTTTTGCACCTTAAATCTAATCTATGTAGATGTTCAATTTTAAAAGATTCTGACCATGTTAAAGGTTATTAATGCTATTCACAAATCCACCGATAATTCACAATTTTTACCAAAAAGTGATCTTAAGCATTTGCTATTTGCATCAAAGTTATTATTTGACAAGAAGCAGACCATGTACTTTATCCTCGAACCGACTTTGGTCCGCGAAATATACGCAGTTCCTAAGAAATTGAGACATTTTATGAGCTGACCGTAAACATTAAATGTTGACGACGCCGACGGAAAAGTAACATCTATGCCTCTCAACTGTCGTCTGCGTCCACGCCGAGACAAAAATGGTTGTGCCAAATTGTTTTACCCAAGAAATCATGTGTACGGCATAAATTTGAACGGCTTAGCTCTTGGCAAACTAGCGTTATATAACAAGTATCTAGTAGTGTGTATGTACTCATGCTATGTATGAAGTTCTTACTTGAAAACACATTAGGCTTGGACCTTGTGTCTTACTCGGCATTGACTCTAGATATTAATTTTTACGGACAATCCAATTTGCTGCAATGTAGCGCAAACTGAAAATAACAAGATAGTGTCTAATTGGACAGATTTTCACTAGACTTGAAATAATTCGCTTAAGCTTTTAGGCACTATACATCAATCAAATGCGAATCGCTTGTTACGACCAACTGCACAAAAACACAATCCTTTTGTGGAGTCTAGCAATGTCTTATTGTTTACGAGTCACACGGGCGGGAGTTTTATAATGCTGGGGACTGCAATATGACCATATTTATTCAATGTAGTTACTTATCTAGAGGGCAATATCAAAATTATAGACTGCAGAAGGGGTGGGGTGGCCACGGTTCTGTTGGTAGTTTTTATATTATTTTATATTTGCAGGATTACTGCCCGTTAGTTCATGCACGCCCTCTATATAACAACAGTTGAGGCCCGTCACTTCATACACACCCTATGTATAACAAAATTGGAGGCCCGCGACTTCATACACACCCTATGTATAACAAAATGTTGAGGCCCGCGTCACTTCATACACACCCTATATATAACAACAGTTGAGGCCCGTGACTTCATGCAAACCCAATATATAACAAAAATTTGAGGCCCGTGACTTCATACACACCCTGTGAGGCCCGTCACTTCATACACACCCTATGTATAACAACATGTGAGGCCCGTCACTTCATACACACCCTATATGTATAACAAAATGTGAGGCCCGTCACTTCATACACACCCTATGTATAACAAAATTTGAGGCCCGTCACTTCATACACACCCTATATATAACAAAATTTGAGGCCCGTCACTTCATACACACCCTATGTATAACAAAATTTGAGGCCCGTCACTTGATACACACACTTTTTATAAAATAATTAGGGACGCGTCACTTCATACACAGTCTCTATTAAATTCTAAAAAAATTTTAATAGACGTACTTTATTCAAAAAAATAAACTAATTGATTATTATTTCATTCTTTTATAATCAGTTCAAAATATATCATTATCTGCACTTTATTGACAATATTTCTATAATGTTGACCTGATTTGCCCGCAAGGCCTTTATGTATTTGAAACGGGTTTTTATGAATTATTTAGAATGCGTTACATCAAATAATCTTTTTAATATAACATTATTTTTTCACATATTGTTAAGTAGATCTCCAGTAATTTACTGAATAAACTGTTTTATTATTATATCAACATCCATTAATTGTCGATTGACAAAAGTACGCGTTAGCCTATAGAACTGTGACGTAGTATTTTTCTGTGTACTCACGGGCTTTTAGCCTCCCCGGGTTTACTTAACCTTCTTCATCAGACGCCATTTTTCTTATAATGACGCATGCGCAGAAGAGATTGTAATCTGTCTGTAAAACTACGTTTTAAGATTTTGTAAGTCGATGATGCGATGGCGATGGTGCGATAGAGACTATCGCACTATCGCATTATCGTCACCGTACCATCGCCATCGTACCATCGTACTATCGCCATCGTTCTATCGCATCATCGCCATCGCACCATCGCGCAATCGTCATCGCGCCATCGCACCATCGCGCAATCGTCATCGCGCCATCGTACCATCGTACTATCGCCATCGTTCTATCGCATCATCGTCATCGCGCCATCGCACTATCGTACCATCACACTATCGTCATCGCTCCATCGCTCTATCGCATCATCGCCATCGCGCTATCGTCATCACGCCATCGCATCAGCGCCCTACAGCACGATAGTGCGATGAATCGATAGTGGGGTGAACAGAGGTGCGTAGCCTTATCTGGATTCCATAGTTTGCTTTGGTAACTGAAGGTTTTTAATAACGATTTTGTCACAATTGTTTTTCATAATTTACATCGTATTTGATTTTTAGTCGATTTATCTGTTACTTTTTGTTTTTCCCTGAAATTGACTCAACAGATATTTTGGCATTCTAGATTTCTTTCCAAACGGTTGGTGTGCTTCTCAATATATCATCGATGTGTTCATTTGAATGACATTCGGCATTCATGCGTTAGAACGCAGATTAGTGCGAGAGCGCCATCTAGTGGTAAAATCAGTTAATATATTATATATTTTTAAAAATCCATTTCCTGTTTTGTTGTACATTTACACAGTTGATAGATCAGTATACGAACGTTAGAAATTGACAAATTGATTTAAAACACGATATGGACGTGTCCTCGGTGATAAATCTAACGGTCCCTATTAAAATAGTAAATTTGCTGCATGTGGGATATGTCATGGATCCATTTTAAGATTCTCAGACCGCTATCACAGAAAAAAATCCAATCAGAAGCCGTAATGTGACGGCTGATACGGGGCTCTCGTAATACAGAACACATATCAGATAAATGGATTTTAACTTAATGTATATAAATTGAATAAACGTTCCGTGTGGACATGTGATATTGCAGGATTCCCGGTGATGTTTCAATATTCTACACACAGGAACGTAAAAACTCAATGACACACGCCAACTCAAAAACAAGAGGGCAAATCACTTTCAATGCATTGCAAGTAGATGAAAAAGTATAGCTAAAACGAAACACTGCAGTGAATATAGCACATAACAAACAGTTTTGTATATTCTTACTTCACAAACAAATGGATCTATCGCAACAAACAAATAGCTTATAAGAAAAGTTGTGACCAGGAGCTTATCAGTCAGAGGTTGTGACCAGGAACTTATTAGAAAGAGGTTCTTGCCAGGAGTCTACCAGAAAGAGGCTGTACAAGAGAGATACAAATCTGCCACACCCTATCATATCAGACTTAAACACTCTTCTCTGAGTAAAATCTAGATCTCACCATTGAGCAAAATAGCACAATTTAAAAGAAAATCGCTTTTAATCTATTCACAAATAAAGTTATTACTATAGGGCTCCCGCTTTTCACACGGGGCCCTAATAATAATAGTTATCATACATGTGACAAACCTGGGTAAACAAATTGAAGGTTTGTTGTAAATCTAAGAGACAGCTGCCAACAATCATTGTTTTTTATTAAAATTTGTTTAAATAAAATTGAAATATGTTCTATAAATGTTATGAAGATAAGGATGTATGTTAAATTTATGTATGTAAGGAAAAGGCTTAATTAAGTTTTAAAAACTTGTGCCTAATTCTTTTTGTCTGTATTTTAAGACAAATCAAATATGTTTTAATCTAAGAGGTTGTTACCACGAGCTTATCAGAAAGAGGTAGGGACCAGGAGCTTATCAAATAGAGGTTGTTACCACGAGCTTATTAGAAAGATGTTGTGACCACGAGCTAACAGAAAGAGGTTGGGACACGGAGCTTATCATGAAGAGGTTATTACCATGAGCTTACTAGAAAGAGTCTGTTACCAGGAGCTTATCAGAAAGAGGTTGTTACCACG
>JAUMGZ010224902.1:7500-11282 GCA_032359645.1 Pododesmus macrochisma
CTAAAACGAGAAAGGGCCAAACGCTTAAAGTTTGCCTTAATCTGCGGCAATTTAGGAAGGTTTGAACTTTGGATAAACGTAGGTTATGTGGTTTAGGTTCAAAGTCAAACAGAGTCGTATTTTACAATATGATTTTGATACACTTTTTAGTCAAACTGAAAGGAAAATTGTTGCCTTCTGATTGGTCACCTTGCAGGGATAGACGAGCTTATAATTATGTTCGGGCCTTTTTCAGGGTGTATAGAATCATGAGACGGTAGCGGAGTAAGTGAGGTGTCATAGAATGCGTCATATCGGTGTCATACAATGCATTATGATATATCATGCCTATAGAATAAGAATAGGACCACGCATCTCACTATCGCATCGTCGAACCATCGCATCACCGCACCATCGCCGAAGAAAATCGAAGTAAATTATAAATAATGTTCAACTTAATATTATGTCACGTTAAGCAATATTTGCAGTGCACAACGAGATTGAGTAAATTATCATGAAGATGACACAGTTTCTTTAACTGTTGTGTATTTCAAAATTGTGAAAATATCACGAAAAAGGCACCATAAACAGGTAAAAACAGATTTGACACTGATTAAGATAGATAAATGATTAGCTTTAGTATTTCCAAGTGTGTCGTCATATCGAGAAAGATCGGACAAGATTTAATATTGTCTCGTCAAGTGCCCAGGTCAAGTTCAATACTGCCTTGACAAAAAGGGGTCAGACTTGAAACTGACTTGTATAGAACTATCGTTTTGTAAGAAACGATATTGAATTTAAAACGATTATTTTTTTCTAGAACGATATTGGCTTGGACAATAAACTTCCGTAAAACGATATAGCTATGTTTAGAATTATCGTCTTGATGCGAACGATATTGACTTGTTGAATTAAGAACTCGTTTTTTCCGAGAACGATATTGACTTGTTTAGAGCTATTGCATTGTCTTGGACGATATCAACTTGTTTTATATAGTCGTGTTTAGAACGATATTGACGTATTTAGAACTATATCGTCATGTCTCGAACGATATTAACTTGCTGACGACGATATTGAATTGTTTAGATCTATATCGTCATGTCTCGAACGATATTAACTTGCTGACGACGGTATTGAATTGTTTAGACCTATATCGTCATGTCTCGAACGATATGAAATTGCTGACGACGATATTGACGTATTTAGAACTATATCGTCATTTCTCGAACGATATTAACCGACGTTGCTGACGACGATATTGAATTGTTTAGATCTATCGCTTTGTAGAAAAAGAGATAAAAAACAATCAGAGAAGTTTCAAAATTGTTGAATGGACTGTCAACATGTGTCTTGTTTTGATTTTTATATGTAGCAGATGAAGCGGTTTGTCAACTGACAAATTTTCTGCCGACCTCATGTCAGATTAGAATCCAATATATCATAACACACACACGTTTACGTCAAATTAGTCATAACGTATTTTTTTCTTCACATAATGTATAATAGCGACAGATTTTGTGAACTGTATAGTTGCAGTTATATTAACGGTTATACCAAACCATAGCGAGAAGTTCCATTCAATATAGTAGTCTTATGCTTGTCATTTATTTTGTGTTGTCATTGTAAAGAATTTGCTGTTGTAATGAATCAAAATTATAGTTAATTGGTCAATATCTCTCGTCGTTGAAATGAATTTGCTGTTATAATGAATGTCGTTGTAAAGAGACTCCACTATATGTATATGTAAATTTTAAATTGAAGATTTACAAGAAATAAAGTGCACATATTCACTTAAATAGAATATATGTATACTTGGCATATCAAGATTAATGCCACTATTGGTGTAATGCTAGCTAACTAAATCACAAGCCAAGCACTTATACAGCACTGCCGTATTTACATAGAAACCGTACAGTTTTTTCTTCGCACAACCAAAAACTGACAAATGTTGATAACACATTACTTCTGGTGTGTTATCGTGTGGTGTAACAGTTTACCATATGTTACACACACATACATGCTCTCAGTGCATCATTGCTCCCTGATAACGATCATAAAACATAAAACGTTGTTTTAGCAAAATAAAATTGTTAACCCTGTAGTAAAGGCTAAAGAACGCCTACCACAGTGATCAAACCTCTTTTGTCTTTTGTGTTCGATAGATTAAGTCAGGTCTCTTTAATTGGCCTGTTATTTTTTGTACACTTAAACTGAATACTTGTGCTTGAAGATCACCCTCTATAGAATTCAATATCTGCCGCCTTGTGTGTTCTAAAGATTCTATTACATCTCTTCAATTGATAAGTTTTTGTACATTTTATGAACGACAGAATAATTAATCTTAAAAAAAATTACATTAAAGAAACTCACCTCGAAATTGTAACTTCAAGCATCCATTACGTGACGAACAATAATGAGCGCATGTTGTGTAACATCATCCATCGGAGATTCGCGTGCAGAATGTCCTGTGCTGTTTGTCGTTTCTTGTAGTGGTATAAATTGGCGGGAGTTTTCAGCTGCTGCCGCAGACGAAGATGATGCTGGTTTGATCAACAGGCACATTCCAATATGGTTGTCAGCAGTGTCACTCACTACCGTTCCAACATCTCCCCGACGTTATACGGCTAATTAATGCGACTCGGTGACAAAATATTGATTGTTTCACTTCTACGTTGCTTCGCTTTTCTCACTTTCTGTATTATCCAGCGGCTTCCATTTCTTCTTTGAACACTGATTTAGGAATCGTTACTCGACGACAAATGTGCAAAACCTACACAAGACTCATGCATATGATAGATACCCAAGTAAATGAGAAAGACAACGAACATCAACGAAAACATAAAAACAAACCAATCTGATGAAAAGAATGACTTTGAACATCAAAGAAAACATGAAATCGAACATCAACGAAAACATAATCAGAGCCCCATCATTTGAACAATTCTGAACCCCTTTCTAGTGGGGATGCCTTCTTCCAAATTTGGATGAAATTAGTACGGTAGTTTTGGAAAAGAAGTCTAAAATGTGTATAGTAAACATATCTGCTATGAATATAGTTTTGAACTTTGACCCCAAAATGCGTAACCTAGTTTTGGTCCCGCCTTGAACAAACCTGGTTCTCCATTCCCTTAAGTTTCAACATACCAAAAAACTAAGCTGTAGGCCTTCTAGTTTATTAGAAGAAGATTTAAAGTTTTGTCAAATTTTCCCCCTTTTGGCCCCTAGTGGTGCCCCCTGGGGCAAAACCCCTTCATTTGAACAAATCTGAATCCCCTTCCCCTAGGAATACTTCCTACCAAGTTTGGATGAAATCGGTATAGGGGTTTGGGAGAAGAAGTCGAAAATGTGAAAAGTTAAGGACAGACGACGGACGGGATTTGTATGAGAAAAGTCCACTTCGGACCTTTGGTCCAGATGGACTAAACATCAACCAATTTGATAAAGAATGACATTAAATATCAGCGAAAACATAAACTAATCAACTTTACAGAGAACGTCAACGTTGAAGGTTAAAGAAAACCAATCGAGGAGAGAATAACTACGAACATCAAAGAAAATAATAACATCAATCAGCAT
The DNA here is from genome assembly GCA_032359645.1 of Pododesmus macrochisma. Classification (NCBI taxonomy): domain Eukaryota; kingdom Metazoa; phylum Mollusca; class Bivalvia; order Pectinida; family Anomiidae; genus Pododesmus; species Pododesmus macrochisma. The sequence continues at coordinate 11,056 of JAUMGZ010224902.1, forward strand.
GACCGAACATGACAACGAATGTAAAAGAAAAACCGCACCACAAATCAACCTTGCAGAGAATGACAACGAATATCAAAGACAACATTAACACCAACCAACTTTACAGAGAATGACAACGAATTTCAAAGACAACATAAACACCAACCAACATTACAGAGAACGACAACGAATATCAAAGACAACATAAACACCAACCAACTTTACAGAGAACGACAACGAATATCAAA
>JAUMGZ010224913.1:0-11280 GCA_032359645.1 Pododesmus macrochisma
ATAAACATTATTATGTTTTGTTTTGTGTGAACATTTCCTTACACTATTATATATTGGTTTGTGTGTACATTTCCTTAACATTATTATGTATTGGTTTGTGTGTACATTTCCTTAACATAACTATGTATTGGTTTGTGTGTACATTTCCTTAACATTATTATGTATTGGTTTGTGAGTACATTTCCTTAACATTATTATGTATTGGTTTGTGTGTAAATTTCCTTCACATTATAATGCATTGGTTTGTGTGTATATTTCCTTAACACATTATTATGTATTGGTTTCTATTTGCTGATCACATATTTCCATGCAACACGTAGCATTTGAATGAATGTGTTATTTTAAGCCGCGAAAGATTCTTATCAAAGAGAAGAAAACCGCAAAAGTGCAACAAATTACATCCATTACGATTATAACCTAATAAGAGGCAAGGAAAGCTAAGCATGCAAGTTATATAAATAACGATTTATCAGTTATATCTGTATCGAGATCTCATCTGATAAAAACTACAAACTCTAAGTGTCAATAAGCTGTTGACTGTAGAATAAATCTACGGCGATTATAAGTTTTACGAGATAAATATAGATATATGTGTATTTTATAGCTCTCAAATTGTTTACAATTACGCATATTCCAAGTGTAAACAAAAGTTATGGCGATATGACCGCATTTCTAGTCCATGGAAGTCGGTTATCGCCGGCATGATGTATAGAAACCAGACAGTAACATGACGTTGTGTGAAAACAGGAACACACACACTCATAGACAATGACCAGTAACAGTGGTCGGGGTCAAATTGAAAACATAAGGTTGCGACCGCATTACACAATGAAAACGCTTAATAAATATATGATTATATTTAATACTATTTATATCTACAAAATGTACAACGGACGAGAGACCCAGCCTCTATGTGAGATGACCTCGTCAAAGATTCCAGGCTAGCTACAAAACACCAACGGACAGCGCCAAAGCTATATATTCCCTGTATTTTAGTTTTTTGGAAGTGCAATGGAACAACAAACTTCTTTTAAAAATTGAGGCTAGTCAAAGAGTCAATAAAAAAGGAAGCGTGTCTTGCTTCACATATGTCACCCTCCATGATATCGCCATATCTATAATGTGACTGACAAAAAGCCCTGGTAACAATTACCAACAGGACAAGAATAGAAATTACCTAATGTAAAGGACACAAATACGAATACACATTTTGAACCAATGCAGATAAGCCCGTAAAACGGCGATACCGCAATAGAATTAATTGTTTTGTAAGGATAAGCCCGTAAAACGGCAATACCGCAATTGGTTATAATTGTGTTGTAAGGAAAAGCCCGTAAAACGGCGTTTTGTTGTTTTGTAAGGATAAACCGTAAAATGAGGTCGTCGCTATTTGTTTTATTTTTAAGGCTTAATTAACGTCACTTCCAGAGTATTTCACCGATATCACGACAAAAGACCAAAGGAGAAAAACAAGACAATAGGACAGGTAAAACGGCGTTTCCGCGCACTCTTCTATCGATTATATGGGGATCTGTATTGTACCGGGGGTTATCAATCCCTGTACAAGGGGCCACCAGTTGAACGTCCCCTCCGAAGAACGTGCTGATCTTTGTTCGGCCTCTACCCTTCCACCTGTCTCACTTGGGTAACCTTACCAAGAACATGAGTACACACCAGCATATCTCTTCGGGTCATCAAGAAACTCAAACCTCCCTACCACGAGGCGTCTTCGCGATTGGTTTGGTTGTTTTGTAATTATTCTTTCACGTATTGATGATACCATTTTAATCTAATCAACAGCAATACCTCTCGGGTAGTAACCAACCCACCACCTTTTTCAGCTTGTTGTCCTACATCGGGTTCCCTCTAAATTTATTATTCCAATTTTTTATTATTTGCTCTTTCTAGACTATTTGTGAACCGACTTCGGAATTAGACCTTGTCTTTCTAACAAGCCTCGTTCGCGTATATAATTCCCTTGCAGTTTTTCTTTAGTAGCCGATTTTTACTTTAAAACATTCGTAAAACGTAAAAAAAGTTGAAGAGTTCAAATGGAAACGAAAAACCCCATCAACTGTACATTAGTATGTCGTGCGACCTTGCACTAATGTCCCTGCCTTGTGTCAGAGACAGGTGAAAGTATCAAAGACTGTAACCTGTTTATCCAACAGGTAAATCCAGGTGTGTCATCAATGAAGAAAACACATCCCGTCGCGTATAAATGAGCTCGATCATAGCTTTTTTATCTGACGACAGTATCACAGGAATACAATGGACAAAGATCATCTTTGAAGTTCTTAATGAAGTGTCTCGCGTCGGCAGGAGACCCCGTAATCCGCTTTAGTCATGAATTGTCTCCCCCTGGTAGTACCTGTCAGTCTTTGAAATCTGGACAGGAAATCTCTACTTAGATGAGCAATAACAACCAGATGAATTCGTCATGATATGAAATAACATAATAAGTAATAACTCATCCCCTCGTCGTTTTTGAATAATTTACGGCAAACATCTTTTTAGAATATTTTACGACAATCGCATTGAGAGGTCGCAGAACACAAAGCAACTGTTATGAGAAATATGGCACAATATATCTACTGTGGATAACGAACATCGTTACGCGATTAATACCAGTTGTGCACCTGAGGACACTTCGTAAGGTGAACGAGACCAAATGCACTCTTTAATCTTGCAAAAGTTCGATTCATTTAAAAGATCGATTTATGACTAATCGCAAATATTGTTGAGAAAAAAGTTTGTTTTTCCCTTCCACAAGCTGTGAATAAGCTGGATGCCTTCTTTGAACTTTACCTATCTATCTGTTCACTGTCACTGTGTTTTGCATAAGACAGGGTTCCAAATTTAAACACGAGACACTCATTGTGTGTGCGTCTATGTATAAATGTAACTCGCCATGACACAGATTTGCTTTATTTGAACATAATATGTCTGTAAACGAATTAAAAGCTCCGATATATGAAGCCTTTGAACCAAACAAGGATTATAGGATGCGTTATGTGTGATAGAAGGCTTCTGTCGTCGGCTTTGATTGTACGGTGTTACTGCGACCGACAGTGCTAGGTTAATCGGACCACACATTACGAGTCGCATTGTAAAAATATTCTATATGGTCTTAAAAGGAATATTTATCAATGCCTGTAGCGAGAGAAATATTCAAAGAAAAAACATAAATGCACTATCTCTAACACTTTAAAACGCATTACAATATCAAATCATTACGGGACAAAAGCGCTACAAAACATGGATATCAGAAAGTGCATTACAAACTTACGAAGAATCAAATTGGTAGAGGGCGTTTGAGTGCATCCTAATATTCTGCAATTTGGTCTAAAATACAAGCGTGAATTGATAATTGAAAACATACATTTGTGAAAAACGTAATGAAATGCTCATTAGGTATTGTAACACCTGTACATAATTCAGCGCTTACCACACGGGCTATTAAATGATTATATGACGTCAACATCACAAAGCGTGTACGTGATTGGTCAAAAAATTAAAATCTTCGAAAGAAAAAAAAAATAAGCACTTACTGTATCATCAAAAGTAAGTTTTATTATTGTTACTGTTTTTTTTTTGGTAGACTTGTTTGAGGTTTTCATAAAGCAGGTAGAAATGGGATCAACAGAACAAATGGTATTGATAAACAAAAACTTTAGCGTCACCACCAGAATGAACTTGCAGACTGATCACGTCGACCTTTTCCGTCGCATGCTAGAAAAAATACTCAAAAGTAATGCTTGGTTTGAGCAGTTTAGCGAGAGGGTTTGAAGTAAGCAGGCACCATGTAGAACCGGTGAAAACGCAGAAAAATTAAGTTCATTCACATACATCAAATGTGTTAATGTTTCTGATCCAAAACCTATCACCAACGTAGCAAGTCATGTGACAATCAAAAATAATTCAAACACGTCTGCCACTGACTTCTGAGGTTATTGCACGGACATTGCCGAGTGTGATCCGATTGAACAAAATGCCGGACAGTATCTCGCCTATGACCAATTAACTTTATATTACATTTTATTTGAAAAAGTATGTGACCGATTTTTCATAATTATTTTTTGTCAGGCAGAGTTTGTAAATACTAAATTTTTAAGCATCATTATTTTCGGCGATTGTGTGCTTTCTACGGAAGCGCAATTGGACATGTTGATATAAAAATCTCTAATTTAATCTGGAATTTCATTTCAGCATGTACAGATAGCTTTCCTTTTCGTTTAGAAGCTTCTATCTTAGTATGAGTTTGTGTTAAGATTAACATCATGAATGTTCATACTCCCGTTCCTTATTCTTAGTAATGTTTTCCTTTTTTTGTCTTTTTTTCTGACGCAATATCGCGACGGGATTCTATCAAATGGTGTATCAGTGTTTGTTTAATTATGGCTTAACGTCACTTTCAGAGTATTTCACCGATATCGTGACAAAAGACCAAAGGAGAAAAACTGAATGATAGGACAGAAAGAGAAGCGGTGACAGGAACAGGAAATAAAATCAATAGGGATAGTTCAGAAAGAAGGACGAACCTATGCAACGGTGTTTCCGCCTTCTCTTCTCTTAACCTTTGTATTGGCATCTTTATCGTGCCAGGGGATTAAAAATCCATGAACAGGGACCACTAGCTTAGCGCTCCCTCCGAATGACGTTCTGATCTTTCTCTGGCCTCTACACTAGAATTGTGTTGCACCCATATCAGGTATAACAAGACTTAGCATTTGTTTAGGTATCGCTTCTTGAAAGCAACCGTTAGCAACGACTGGGGTTAGATCTTGGCTGTTTTTACACAATTGTTCATTGCCAATTTGAGTATTCTTCATTTATTACTGTTTTTTTGTTGTTGTTTTTTTGTGTCATTGCTTACTTATTACTCGTTATCTCTAGTAAAACAGTTTTTGTTCGTATTTTGGTTCGACGCGCTTAAACATTGGGTAGTTGGTCAATTTTCAATTCAATTCAAGTCTTTTCTTTTATTTTAAAATGCAATATAGCATATGGTCATTCACCGTCGATTAGCTTGTAGACTTTCAATCATTTTTAAAGTTGGTTTCCGCTGTGAAAACTGCAGCGAGACTAATAAATTTGGGCGATAGTGATTGTAAAAATAGATAGCATCTGATGTTCATATTTATTAAATCTCCACCCAGTAACAATAATTTCATGAGAAAATCATAAAGGGCTCGGTCATAAGAAAGTTAATATTTTGACAGTAAATGCGCGGGAAAAGGCGTATGCAATTTTGTGGGTTTTTGACAGCATGGTTTGACACCGACAATAAATGTTCAGTACACAGTAGTTAGGTCTGTCCGGCCACCGACAATAAATGTTCAGTACACAGTAGTAATGTCTGTCCGGCCACTGATAATAAATGTTCAGTACACAGTAGTAACGTCTGTCCGGCCACTGACAATAATTGTTCAGTACACAGTAGTAAGGTCTGTCCGGCCACTGACAATAATTGTTCAGTACACAGTAGTAACGTCTGTCCGGCCACCAACAATAAATGTTCAGTAGACAGTAATGAGGTCTGTCCGGCCACCGACAATACATGTTCAGTACACAGTAGTAAGGTCTGTCCGGCCACTGACAATAAATGTTCAGTACACAGTAGTAAGGTCTGTCCGGCCACTGCAGATTGCATATATCAAAAGTCTGTTTAAAAATGTGATATGGTATTTATTATGCATAAGTGTTTTATGAATAGGATGTTTTAACTCCAGTCTAAAGAAGGTCAAAAGTGGCGAGGCAAAGACGGGCAAGGTCGAGAATGACAATGTCAAGAATGGCAAGGTCAAGAATGGCAAGGTCAAAAGTGGAAAGGTCGAGAATGACAAGGTCAAGAATGGCAAGATGAAGAAAGGTAAGGCCAAATACACCTAGTTGCAGCAACAAAAGGCATACATAACATTGTAGGAATTGATTGTTAGTTGAGTATAAAGATTTTAAAAGAAAATCTCCTGGAAAACATAGGCAGAGCACTCAAACCTTATTGCGGCCCGCTTCAACGACCGCCTTTAATGTAATCAAGTATAGCTCAACTCCTGTGAACAAGTCTGGGTAGGGCCTGACATGGAGTGAGTAGGTTTACCAGCTCCGCGAGTATACAGATGTTATATGAGTACCCGTGAGTATACAGATGTTGTATGAGTACCCGTGAGTATACAGATTTTATATGAGTACTCGTGAGTATACAGATGTTATATGAGTATACGCCAAGTTGTCTTCACTAAGAGTGAATTACACTCACAATGGAGGAGGCATGTACGGACAAACAGTCAACATGACATAAACCCAATTACAATACAATGACATGTTAAAAACAATTTGTACAAAGCACCCATACATCAATATTCATTATGTGTTCTATCATGCATCTTTTGGGGGGAAATCGAGAAATGTTTGCGTGTAAACGTATCTCAACACTCAACAATTTTGAATTTATTTTTTTATATTTTTTTTTTTTTTACAAACTTGCAACCTTTGTTAATCCGGATATATGTCTCGCGTTGTTAAAAAGAAACTGAATACCGTGTTACGGAAGTATGACGTGGCCGACAGGATAGTTTACGTTATTAGTTAACACATTCTATATTGTTTGCCTTCTATAACAACGCTGTACAAGAACAAGGATAGAATATCATACAAGTATGGAAGTCAAGTAAAAACGCACCAACTGTAGCCGGCATGAAATATGAAATGTATATTTAAGGGAACACACCCATAAAAATGATAGTATCTGAAACATCTCATGCTGAATCCTACTCCCTTTATCATTGTAATTAAGTTACTGAGAATAACACCTTAATGGAAACGGACAATTATACCACAATAATATCTGATAATCTCCTTCGTTTATTACTTATTAATGCTGCGGGCGTCTCTCTACAGACCGCAAACCTGTTACACAACGCGTTAATCCTTACTCAGACTCGAGACAGTGCACAATAATAACCCATTGTGTGGCTTTTCTTGATGGCACAACAATAACACGATGTTTTTATTCTGGTTTTTTTCTTCAAATAAAATGTATCTAGTTCCATAAATCATTTTAAGAATTGTTCAAATGCGTATAGTGACACCCTAAACTGTGTTTTTGATACGCGACACCGTACGATTGTATTTCAAATGCAAAAAGAGCACATACAGTGTTGGATTACATCGCTATTAAGTGCAGCGATTGAAGTTGTCCGCGGGAGGGTTTCTCAGTAGTATGTTGTCTAATTGATATGTAAAGAAGATCTAGAAATGTTAGTTTGCGTTAATTGGTGTGGGAATACTAAAAGTCCTTACATCTTATTCAAAATATATTCGGATTATGCATTGGCCAATTAATTTGCAAATAAAAATATAAGGGTTTTTAATAAGCCTCTTGGTGTTTTTCGTGTTTGCGGTTACTTTGTGAGATAAAAGTGCATGCGTATACACAATCTATTTATACAGATTACGGAATGCTTATTTCAATTTTTGTTCTTACGTAACTTTTGGTATTGTTTACTATACAGAAATGTTGTTTGAAAATATTTTGAATTAGATTTTGGGTAATTATTTCTTTTTGCACTCTTTGACCATGTTGAATAACTTAATTTAATGAGTAAAACTTCTGTAGGTATAACCAGTGATGTAGCTAGCGGAGTGGTGTGGCGGTGATGGACAGAGGGACAATCCCCCCCTGAAATTTTGTTAATTTCTTCCCTTCTATGAAAATATTCCCGGCAAATCAGCAAATATACGTGTGCAGTAGACAATTGTTTTTGCCCCACCGGTTTTCCCAGTCCTGATATTTCAGGTCAACCCTTCATGGACTTATGTTCCACATACAGTTTTTTGACTTGCCTTGAATATATCATCAAATGATATGGACAAAGATATCAATTAATATTAAGGTACTGACTTATCACATCAATAACCACATAGCTCAATTGTCTACACAACTGTTCTCTGTCCTTCCTGATCTCTTGTCTACATAACTGTTCTCTGTCCTTCATGATGACACCATGTTAATCTACTATTGCCAAAACGAACACTATTTCATCTCTCGACAACACTCAGACCAACGCAAAAGGTTATAATGGTTCATTACATCGCATGGCATTTATTATATGTTCAATGAATGTTTTCAAAACAGGTACAAGTAATATGCATTTTTATTTATCAATTGTTTGTGAAATTAGGTTGGGAAATGATACATGCACTACACGTTTCGCACCAAAACGATAGTACCGGGCACTATTGCTTTCGGGGGGCAATATAACCTTGCAGTGATAATTAAGCTGTTCAATCGCTATATGTATGAGAAATTATCATGTTTTGCACCAATTCGATGTATTGATACTGTAAAACTCGCGGAGTAAACAAGCTGCAGAAATTCACACATAATGTTTTTCGATCCGTAGGTGTGCCATAAAAGTGCATCATACTTTCTGTTACTTTATCTTTATGTGTAAAACGTGATTTTATTAAAAATAAAAAATGAGTGTGAATCGAAGATTTATCAATGAGTCTTTTTCGTTACGTTCTTGCATACGAGGTGTGTATACATATATATATATATAGGTTTATCGGTGGTTAAGGGATATTTAACTTTGTACTTTTATCATTTTTTCTCTATTGCTGCACACCTGTTCCTCATTTTTATTCTTGCTGTGACATTTTTAAAAGTGATTTTCTCCTAGAGACATGTGAGTTTCAAGTGTAGGGAAGAGTAAAAAAATCTATAGATTTATAAACATTAACACCATTTCTCGATTTCCTGTTTTGGTTGTTTTTTACCCTTTCTCGTTCCAATTCTAACACACCTGTGGAAACTGCAGAGCCGCCGTAGGAAGAAACTTACCAATGCAAAGCTAATTACATCCCAAACTCGTAATTCTACGCCACCACGCCTGGGATTCAACAGAGCACTAATATACATTGCCAATGAATTGCATAAATTGCACCTATCGAATGATTTTGCATATCATTTTAATGTTTGTGAATGGGGATATTGCAGATTCAAAAACGGATAACGTTTTACGTAAACTACAACGTGATCAGCCAAATGTTTCACATTTGAGTTTTCCCTAGTATCAATTCAAGCGTGTTTGTATGTCCTATGGTGTAATATCTACGGGATCGAATAAACGGGGTTCTAACTAACTATAATTTCAAGCGTTGTTATGACCATGTCATGTTGTGAAATATCTGCAGTTAAGTGGTTTCCGAGTACTTGCACGCATGGAGGAAGTAACTTCGATAAAAAGCGATGAAATCGAGTGGAGTTTTACAGATAATTCTGCAACTTCGTCAAAATAAAATTTTAAAAATGCGAATAATAGCATTCGAGTTTCTATTTGTGAAATTCCGATGATTCGCAATTAGTGAAATTCCAATGATTCACAGTACTTTTGAAGATTAGTAGCCGATTTTAAACTGAAATCTCACTGCAAATACAAACAGAATAGTAGAAACCATAATGGCATAGTTCGTGTAGAAAGGACACAACAAATGCTCTACCAAAATATAGAAAACGGTGCATTAGGTAAAGTTCCACCCTTTACTGTCTGCTTCTTTGGACGATACAACATCAAAGTTGGAAGCTTTGCACATATATCCTTTACTGGAGATTAGATGGGCTAATGGTCAAAAATTAACTGACCAGTCTTGCCTATATAATCTTACTAAATTTGGCCGTATTCACACAGTTGCTACGAATTCTAATACAAATACCATTTTACAAATACAAATACAGTTTATATAACACTATTGTAAAGCATGATATTTATTCTTAGTTTCCAAATATATCGATTTTATGAAAGTCTGTGAAAAATAAAGGATAAATCACAAATTTTCTACATCCTGTTTTTTCACTATATAATACGATTAAAGCATTTAGCTTGATCCCCAACATGGCAGACTGTGACGTCACATGCAATCCCTATATATCGTCAATCGACAACACTTATTTCTATTTCTATTGAGTTTTACGTAATATAAGTCGTCACGCGAGATAAGTACAGCAATAAGCATTCAATATTACAAATTAACTACAATCGGCCATCGACATGTACGATAAACGGACAGAAACTGACAGCTTTACTACAATGTCGTAAGGGCATCGCCATTGTTTGCATGCTGACTTGAAATTATCTCTCCGGCGGTAACGGCACTCTCCGACACGTTACATAATTATTTAACTATAAAACTAAAGATAGGTTTCCTAGTAGAGAGATACCGATATAGACATGTCTTTAGCGTACCATATATAGATGATTTATAGCATGTTTACCTGACGAGTGATTTAGAGAATCGTTTGTAAGTTTTGTAAAGTATTTGGCCTTTTACATGTTGACGTTTAATACCTTTGATTCACTCGTAAGTTATGTGTGTAACTGAATTCTTACGGAAGGAATTTCGTCATTACACGTTAAGAGTTATATAATCAAGAAAGGTTATAGGTAAAAATAAATGTTTATTGGATTGTTGCGAGTACATTCGAAAGAACGAAAGAATTGACCAATTAACGGGCATCCGTCTGGCGATGTTCACTAGCAGAGAATAACCAATTATCAGTAACGTGTGGCGATGTTTACCAGCAGCAGAGAATGACCAATTATCAGTAACGTCTGGCGATGTTCACCAGCAGAGAATGACCAATTACCAGTAACGTCTGGCGATGTTCACCAGCAGAGAATGACCAATTAACAGTACCATCTTGCGATGTTCACCAGCAGAGAATGACCAATTAACAGTTACGTCTGGCGATGTTCACCAGCAGAGAATGACCAATTAACAGTAACGTCTGGCGATGTTCACCAGCAGATAATGACCAATTAACAGTAACGTCTGGCTATGTTCACCAGCAGAGAATGACCAATTAACAGTAACGTCTGGCAATGTTCGCCAGCAGAGAATGACCAATTAACAGTAACGTCTGGCAATGTTCGCCAGCAGAGAATGACCAATTAACAGTAACATCTGGCGATGTTCACCAGCAGAGAATGACCAATGAACAGTAACGCTTGGCGATGTTCACCAGCAGAGAATGACCAATTAACAGTAACGTCTGGCGATGTTCGCCAGCAGAGAATGACCAATGAACAGTAACGTCTGGCAATGTTCGCCAGCAGAGAATAACCAATTAACAGTAACCCCGTCTGGTTATATATAATCAAGAAAGGTTATAGGTAAAAATAAATGTTTATTGGATTGTTGAGAGTACATTCGAAAGAACGAAAGAATTGACCAATTAACGGGCATCCGTCTGGCGATGTTCACTAGCAGAGAATAACC